>WBMY01013876.1:1741260-1755576 GCA_013397315.1 Donacobius atricapilla
GAAACACCCTTCAAACTCTTTTGTTTGCACTAAAGTTATATGAAGGGAAACAACATGTGGAAAATGCATTTAAACTGAAAGGAAAAGTCTTACTCCCAAGTGGCAAGGCTTTCTCTTCCTTTTCCTATTTTCAAGAAGGTTTTCCGATTTCTGTTTTTTTCAAGGAAAAATGCAACCAAGGCACCAAAGATGTTGCAAAACACCTCTGAATTGTCAATTTAACCTTGGAGGGCGAGTGGGAGGTGGGGATTAGCTGGAAAAAATCAGTTTGTACCCTCAAATGTATCCCGGTTTTCCCCCCTCGCCCCCCCACTGCTCAGCAGCTCCTGGGCACAGGGATCCCAACCCCTGCTAACAGCCCCACAGGCTGCTGGGACCCACATGCAGCTGCTGGGATCTGCCAAAATCATAAGGAATCGGCCAGAAAACACCCAAACTGATGCAGAGTCTGGGCTCTGGGAGACTTTTTGAGAGAGTGGTTTGACTGCCCTGCCAGCCCAACCTCTTTCTCTGGTGCCCTTTCTTCTGTAAGTGAGGCATAAAATAAATTTAAGCTGCTGGCTGTGGTAAACATTCCCTCCAAACATGCCTGTTCTTGATGCCCCAAATGCAGATATTCAATTGTGGAAGAAAGTGGAGAAAGGAAAAAAAAAAAAGAGAGAGAGAAAGAAGAAATTAAAAGAAAAGGATAGAGAGAAAACCCCCGATGCTTCCAAGACACTAAAAATAGACTCTGATCACTTACCAAATGGTAAAATGAAAATGATTTGCTTTGAATAGTCTCCAGAAAGGCTCAGATACAATGTCTTGTGGAGCAAAATTGAATCAGTTGAAAGTGCAGACGCCAGCTCAGCCTAATCCCTCCCAGCTGCTTTGCTTTCCTTTTTTTCCAACAAGCAGCCCCTAAAAGTCATCTCCCTAATCCTGCAAACTGAAATTCAATCTTGTATTTTTTTTTTTAAATCAAGTTTCAAGCCTGGGGCTTGCAGGGTGGGGGAAGAGGAGGAGGGAGGGCTTTGGGGTTGCCTCCTTCCCCTCGCCCTGACTGCAGTAAACACAGCCTTGAATTCAAGGAAAAGCTTTAGACTACAATTCACTTGGCTTGAGCCAAACACACAAATCTGATGCCTTTAAAGCCCCTCCAGCAGACGGTAGATAGCTTTGAGATGTTCACTAAATGGTTGTCTGGTTGCTGCTTTTTTTGTTGCTGATTGGGGGCCCAAGGAGACCTTGTCTCTGAGTTGTTTTTTCTTTTTCTTTTTTTTTTTTTTTCCTTTTTTTTGGTGTCTGCTGTTATCAGTGATTTTGGGTTGGGCATTTACCTAATGCAAAGACCAAGACAAACAGTTTCTCACAGAGGCTGGTGATTGCAACCAGCAGTGCATGTACAGGCTCTGCTATCTCAGGGAATACCGAGAGGTATTTATGACACTTTCCCAAGAGTTTCCCGGCTCCTGCCCTCCACTCCCCCAGTTCCTGCCACGTGTGTGGCTTGCAAGGACTCAGACAAGGCTCCTGGGGCATCCCGGTCCTCAGCTCCCTCCATGGCCCTTGGAAGCATAACTCCATGTGCTTCCAAATCTGCTTTGTCAGTCATTGCCACCTGACGGTTCACTGATCCCAAATATTTTTTGGCAGCGAATGATACTGGTTTGGTTTTGGAGAGTAACTGAGAATAGATAAAATAACAGCAAAATGTTCAAAACCAAATCCTATGGCTCAGCATCCTGATAATTCAAATTCCTGGGTCTGAACTCTTCCAAACTCAGGGCTCCAGAGGTTTTCCCCCATTCAGCCATGCAGATTGGTACTATGAGGCTTTTGTTTGAACCCAGGTCAGGGTCCAGAATCTGAGCAGGAAAAAAAAGATGTCTTTAGAGTAAGAAGAGGACACCAATTTTACTGGATAGAAACTTCCCCACAACAGCTGCAGGCAGGTTTAGACTCACCTGGTCAGGGAAAGATGTGGAGTGCCAAAGGAAAACAGGACACAAATCTTACAAAAAAGAGTGGAGAGCTAAGGTGGGAGCATTTGATATGGCTTCTCTTACCCTGATAGTATGATGATGAAATCCCACACCATGAAAATCACACTTTTCACCAATGCAGAGATGATTATTTTGTCTGCTCCCAACATGCACTTTTCTTCCTTTTGTTAGCATAATGGCCTCGACCCCCCCAAGATGTCAGAAGCAAACTTCTACTTGTTCACAACTGATTGTTATTTCTGCTCTGAGATTAGTGGGGTTACATGACATTTACTCAGACAATATCCATTCTTGCTTTCTGTACCCCTGTGCCCATCAGTGTAATTCAAGGCTGAGAATGCTGAAGTTATGTGGAACTGAATTAATTACCTCTTGTCTAATGAGGGAGAGTGCATTGGGCACCCAGATCAAATGGCCCCATGTGCTGGTTGCTGGATTTTATGGTGTAAACTGATGGGCAGTTGAGATAAACGTACACAATTAAATGGGTAGAGGTACACAGGTACATGGGGCATGGATAAATTAGAATAATTGGCATTATTAGATAGATATACAGAGGTCTCTGCAGAGGGTGGGCAATTTGATACTAACGCAGAAGATGTGATGGTGGAGGGAAAGCCTGTGTATGTGACATGGACTAGGTGGCCTAGCCAGGGGTAAGGGTGGTCTTGATGCAGGTCACGAATAGAAGTGGGAAGTGTTGTGTTAGAGCAAGTCCTGCCTGGGTGAGCAGAAAATTTATCCAGCAGCTGGCTGAGTAGTGGAGCTGGGAATGAGGGGGCTGACAGGCTGCAGGTAACCTGTAGGATGAATATGGGGACAGAAGAGGGGCTGGCTGCATTCACTGTCAAATAGAAATATTTTAAAACGTAGCGCTAGGTAAGGTTAAAAGAGGTAAGGGAGGAAGGAAGGGAGGGAAGAGGGGAGGAAGGGAGGAAGGAAGGAAGGCAGGCAGGCCTGAAATAAGTTTGTCAGAGAAAAATGCATGGAGTGGACTGCAGCATACCTGAGCCTGATGGCCATGCTAAAATGAGCAAATAGGTGTCTGTGTATCAGGTATTGGTTTGTTGTATGGATGTGGAACATATAAAGATGGAAGAAAGCTGGACTGAGTAAAGTGATTGCTGGATGGCTGGGAATTTGGGTGGAGTCAATGTAATCTGGGTAGATTGAAATATGGAAAGCAGGCATTGTGAGTCTGTAGCTGTAATAGGTAGCAAGGAGATAAGTACAGAGAGAGTAGAAAACAGTGGAATGTAGGGAACAAATGGGCATATGAACTGATGCTGTGTCTGTTGACCAGTTTAGATATGTAAAGATATGTTTGGCTACGTAAATTCAAGTGACATGAGCAGCAGTGGTGCTAACATGTCTAACACAGCAAAATGGATGTAACAAGGAAAAGGTGATCCACTGGAAATACTGGGAATATTCTGAGGCTAGCTCAGTGGAAATCGGATGGATGGGTGGATGAAGAGATGGGTGTATATACTGACTGAATTATCAGATGAGCTCATATTGGCTAGAAATATTGACTAGATAAACCTGTAGAGAACAAATTAATAAATTAAAGGCCAAGAGAGAAAGAGATTAGATTGAGAGGGATAAGTTCACAGCAGATAGAATATGTATTGTCTGGGTAAAGGAATGGAAAGATAGCTGGAAGAATGCAATAAACATATGACAATAAAAATGTGCTGATAGGGTGAATGAGGCATTGATTATGGGGAATGTAGATAGAGACAGGAACAGATAAAAGAAGAACAATAGCAGAGTTAATAGATGAGCAGTGAATAGAAAAACAGATGAGTAGCACCCACAGAGAGGGTATCTGGTGATCGAGACTCCCTGCAAACACACAGAGAACTGTGAAAAAGGGAGTGAACAAGACATAGGGGAGTGGAGAAAGGATGGGGCCAATGCACACAAAAAAAGATAAAGCGCACAGACAGGAGAGGGGAGTAGATATGGGAAAAAGCAAAAAAAGCACTTTAGGAGGAGTGAGATAAAATAGTAATGTAGTAAATATATTACATATAAAATTCATGCAGAATTAAGAGATTATGCTGAAAAAACCAAGCTTGGAACAATTAGCAAGCTAACAGGTTGGACCAGGTATTGGGTAGATAAGGAGACAGAGGAGTATTCATGAGCTGGGAGTGTTGAGAAACTAGCCTGATGGAATGAATTAGAAAGATGTTTAATAGAAGAGTAAATCCTGGACAGGATGATTGATGAAGAAGGATGTGGTTGAACATACAGATGAGTGGGTACCAGGAAGTTCATCAGAGCGGGTACGAGTGAGCAGAGAAATGAATATGGATGGAACAAGGAGGGAGATGAAAATATATAGTTTGGGATGTACTATGGAAATCCAGAGAGATTAATTGACATTTGCATCAGATTAATTAGGTAGGTAAGTAGTCACAGGCGCTACCTTAATGAGTATGTATAAAAGAAACTGAAAAAATATCGTTAATCGTGGCAGGCGTTGCATTGATGTCTTGGGCATGACAGGCAAAATCAGAAGGGCTGAATACATTAGTGGTATAAGAAAGGATGAAAATGATTAGTATATGTGAGATAGATGAGATGTGTGAGTCGTGAATGTATGCAAAATAGGCTAAGAGGTCACGTAAATGAGAAAACATGGGGAAAATGGATTATTAAGAGTTATGAAACTCACCTATGAACACCTACAGGGGTGTGTAGGAGGGAAAATCAGATGGACAGAAAGAGAACAGATCTGTTTGCACAAGAAATAAGCATAGAGAGATTACATGATCAAGGCTGACATGTGACTCCTAAATCAATCCTAAAACTAACACTAATTCTAAATTCTGACACAAGCACAACTCTTAGCTTAATGCTTGTTCTAACATCTAAGGCAAATCTAAACCAAAAGTATCTGAACACAAATACTAACCCAAACCCCTGACTTCACCTAAAACTGCATCCACTGCCTAATCCTAACACAAACTGAGGTCTCCTACTGACCCTGATACCAATCCTATCCTATGCCTAACCCATGCCTCATCCAAACCCAGCCATAAACCAAACACAATCCTAAATGCTGAACCAACCATCTCCCAACTCTAACCGAATCTTTACCCAATTCCAACAAACCTTCACCCTAACTCTAAGCCGTAAACCTTAACCCTGTCTCTAACTTAATCTTAACCTTGCACCTTAGAGGAATGGGTAGAAACATGTGATACATTTTTATTTCACTGATACTAAATTGTGTTAAACCGTAAGAAAGAAGATTAGGTAAATATGTCAGAGCTGGAGTTGTCAGGTTTATATATTCTAAAGTTATATGGTTTTGTTGCCAGTGGGGGAGAAGGGTTGGCTAAATGAGTGGATTCAAGGTGGAGATGAACAAGTGAAATATGTCCATCTAGAGCAGTTATAGCAGAGATCTCAGAGGGTGCATGGAGATTGGTAATTTATAGTTATGACTTCAGAGTTCAGATAGATGAAGATACATAGAACAGAGTGAGTGACGTATGTAACCAGTGGTTAAATCACATCTCCAGGTAGACTTGAAGTAGACAGGTATTGGTGTGGGATAGACAGGTGAGGAATGAGGTGTTTGGGGGAGAAATGTAAAACTGATCCATAGACACAGCACGGGGGAGCCTTGGAATGAATAGGTATCTGTGATGTCAGAGCTTGGGGGTGTGTGGGGGTAGGACAAAGAATGGGGTGGGTCCAGGTCAGGAAAGCAGACTGGACCATGGATTTGATAGTTTCTGACTTTTTCAAATGATGAGCCCTGCAAAAGTGACCAGCAGAGGTGCCAGCCCCTGCCTGGCTCATGGTCCGTAGGTGGGTGGAGAGAGATTTGTGCAGGACATTCCAACCCTAGGCCCCACTTCTGAAGCCACTCCTGGAATGCTCCCCAAAGCTGCTGCCTTCTACAGAGCAGGGAGGGGAGGCTGATGCCTGTGTTCCACAGACCCTGGGAGGGGGAAGCAGGCTGGGCCCCAGTCTTCTCATCTGCCTTTCCAGGTTTTCCACCAAAGGTTCAAAACATGTCCTTGTAAATGTTTAAAGAGTGGTGTCTTGCTTTGTGAGACCATAAGATTAAATTTGGCATCTGACTTTAAACAGGGACAGTGAAAGCGCAACTCTCCAAAATGCTTTCTCCTTTCTGCACCTTGCCTAACTTCATGTTTAAATGGAAGCAACTTTAATTTGCTGGCTTTAATAGCAGAGGAGCAGGGTGCTGTGGTTACCCATGGACCACAGCCCCACTGCTCTGCAGCCAGTGACAGATCTCCAGCTGGCCTCCCTGAGATCAGGGCTTTGCCTCATGCCTAGAAGCATTTCACTCACTAATTTCCTTGTGTGCTTAAGTACTTTCCTGAATTAGCTCTTAAAAGGGTGAACTCTCTTTCCAGACTTTCTGGGAAAAAAAGAAAAGGGAGTGGAGAGGGAATGGGAATTTTTTGAGGGTGCCCAAATGCCAAGAGCCAGCCTTTGGAAGGGATTTGCGTTCTCACAGTTTCAGCCAGGCAGTTAGAGGAACCTCAGAAGGAGACAGAGCAGAAACCTCTGGTAGACACTGATACTGGGTGCTTTCAAAGATCCCACTATGAACTTAGCTGTATCTTCAGACATCTAAATCCCTCTAAAAGTCTCACTCTTAGTGGCTAAATCCCAGGTGCCTAACTCACTTCTAGGAAAATCTCACACCAGGACTGATTCAGTGAATTTATTATTATTATTTTTTTAATCTGGTCCTTACTCACATAGGACTTTTGAAAATCCCATTCCTAATCTCCTATACCCAGGCATGTATCACTTTGAACCCTGTAATATAAATTACTTTGTGCTGCTGGGGGACAGCCACTGCTTTGTCCCTGCTCGTACCAGGTCAGATTTTTGGGGTTTGCATATTAACACATTGGTTTTCTGGGAGGGGTGTTTTGTTCGTTTGTTTGTTGTTTTTTTTTTTAGACGGGGGAGGTCTGAAGCTTCTCTGCAAGACTTGAATTAGCAACCCGGAGCGAGTGCTGTTTTACATGGTATTCCAGGGAGGAATCGCAGGCTGCCGGGGATTGTAGAGCTGCATCAGCAGAGGTGTGGGGAGGAGCTGGTTCTGGGCTCCTCATTTACATCGGTGGGGTTTGCCCCTGGGCACAAGCCTTCGCTCAGCTCCACTGATCTCCTGGGAAGACTTGTGAGCAAATTTGCTTGTCTCTAGCACAGACTGAACATTGTTACCTGGCTTTCTGCAAGAAATTACTTGAGTGAAGAAGGGGGAAAAAAATCAAATACATATGTTCTTTCATTTTTCTTCTTTTATTTCCTATGAGATTTTTTTTATTTATTTATTGGGAAGTTATTTGGTAAATAAAATTTTTGTGCATATGCTTTCTTCATTAAAGAAATTGGAGCTGGGGATAAACAAATTATTTTTTCCTGTAAAAAACCCTATCATTCTGCAGAAGAACAGGCTGGCTGCCATTGAAACATTTTTGATAGAAAATCTGCCTGCAGCCCTACTGCTTAATCAGTTTGGAACAGAGCATAGCCTGTAGCTTGTTAATAAGAGCAGCTTGCCCAAGCAGTTCACACAATGGTGAGCCACAGAGGAGGCTTGCTGCATAGCTGTGGATTTTATTTTGCAGCTCTGTTAATTAAAATATATTTTACTTTGAAGGAGGTTTTTACTGTTTTCTATGAGGCTGAGCAGAGAACTGCTCTTTTGGATAGATTAAAGGAGGGATATGAAGTATTTTCTTAGAAGTAACAACTCAGCTTTGTTTGATGGGCAAACAGAGCAAAAACAATGTGTAGTTTTGTATTTTTGTTTGTTCTCAGTCTTTGTATATGAGTTGGTTTATAAGTTGGTATGTTTTTGCGGCTTTGAAAACATCAAACTAAATGTTTCACATACAAGTTCCCAGACTGAAACAGAAAAGTCACAGATTCTCATTTAATTGATAAAATAATTTTTACTTATACAAGCATATACTAAAATAATAAGGCCTGAAACTGTGCCACTGAAGTTAATGACAAACCCTTCATAGGTTTCATATAAAACCTGTATTTTTATTATCCCAGTTCCACTGACTTTTGTTGCAAGATCGCAGCAAAATGTTAGGGCATTTCTAGGTGTTATTTTTATGATACAAAACCCCATTAAAATCGGTACTGAAGCATCCCATTAATTTAAATGGGACTTTGCATAGTTTGCTGAGTTCCAGGCCACAGATAAAGAGAAGTATGCAATTTAGAATTAAACTGACCACAGCTTTTTATTAGAAGACATTTAATCTTGACCGGACTGTGCAGTCTGAGGCATAAAGTATTTGTGAATTTCATCTGGGCTGGTGCAACCAGAGCCTCCAGTGTGCAGCTCCTGGCTTGGTCTGGGACCTCTCAGGACCATGCAGCATTCCCAAGGAAAGCCAAGCAAAGCTCTCCCCAGACAGCTTCGCTTTGGAAATGCTAATAGGTAAGCCAGCACACCCAGAACAAATGGAAAACTTGATTCCGGTATTTCTCTGGCTCCAAGGATCTGCTTGCCTTGACAAAGCCTGCAAGCAGTAGCAGGAGTCTGGGGACTCTGCAGCAGCCGCTGGAAGGCAGGGTCCCACCGGGACGGAGCCACGCGGCATCGAAGGGATGCAGCTCCAGGAATTCCAGCTTGAGCTTCACACACTGGAAACCACCGGGAGGAATGTGCAGGGCGAGGGATGGAAAACCATCGCCTCCGGTGTGTGGAAACACCCACCAGCCAGACGCCGGCAAGGGGAGTTCAAAACCCCAAGTGAGAAGGGTGGTGGTGAGCGGAATTTTATACCGGGCCCCCCCGCGTGGGGACTTTGGGGACTAATGAACCATTAAATGACAGCCTTCCTCGGCTGCCCCCAGCGTGGGCACACACCTGGGCACCTCCAACGGCACGTCGCCAGGGAAAATGTGCCTGGGCAGGGCAGCCTGAAGCCACGCCTCGAACACTCCAAACCCCAAATAATTCAAGCTCTAACCATTGTGGGGGAGACCCAAAGGCTGCTGGAAGCAGGGCATCCTTAAAAGTGCGCAGGGAAGGTGAAGGAGCTGCTTCCTGCTCAGTGTCTCCTTGGAATTTTCCTTTCCCTGAGCCGTAAATGTGTCAAGATGCCCAAATGTCGCCCAGCAGCAGCAGATCAGCTTTCCGTGGTACAGTCTCAGGGCGCGGGGACCCTGGTGAGGGACACCAGCACGGAAAGCTGTGTCCCTGGTCCCCCAACTCTTTCCTCCAGACAGTTTCGGGAGGGGCTGGGGGCTTCAGGGCTCTGACAACAACCGAAACCTGGGGCTGGGTTTTGCAAAACGTGAGCGCCGCTGCTCTGATTTAGGACTAATGGTGCTACCTCCAGCAGCAGGAGAAAGGGAACACCTAAAATCCTGGCTAAAATCCCAGCGGAGGGCTGGCACATCCCCTCCCGCCTGGAAACTGGGGGGAAATCAGTCCTTGTGCTGCTCTGGTGACACTCCCGTGGCTCTAGCGAGGGATGGAGTAGCCGGGGACGCTCGGATCCGCTCCCTGCAGCCCCCGTGGTGAGAACAAAGCCCTTGCGCAGCCCCCCAGCCCCGGGCCGGGCGCAGGAGCCCCCGGGGCACAAAGAGCTGCGACCCTCGGGGGACGGGGCCATCCGCGGCCGCGCAAACAGCGCCTTTGGGCCGGGAAAGGGCCCCGGTCATGGCTATTCCTGCCGCCGGCTCCGGGCATTTCACTGATTCCTTCTATCAGTTATGGCATTTGGGGCAAAACATTAATAGGAATCGCAATAGTTAACAAATAGTCATCAAATAGCAAATAATTAGCAGTGAAATCAGAGGGGTTTGCGCTGGCAAAAACTTAAAGGAGAGGGAGAATTAATTGAACCACCTTCAAAATTCAGAATGTCGGGGAGTTTGGAGAAACGAGAGGAAAACGCACCTTAGCGAAACGGGGCGAGCGGCTGCGGGAGAAGGAGCGGTGCCAGGGCTGCGACCCGCCGGGGGTGCTCCAGGGTGCGGGGATGAATTCCTTGGGGGGGGGGAAAAACGCNNNNGGGGGGGAAAAAACCCCGAGCCACGGCTCGGAGCGCTGGGATTTGGTGGGATGTGGCGGCAAGGAGGGCTGGATCCCCAGCTCCGGCAAACAGCGGTAACAGTCTGCCATAAAGTCGGACCTGGGGAGGGTTTGCACTGCCAGGGCTGCCCCGGGCAGCGGGGGCAGGGAACGGGGCTCCTTCCCGGCCGGGACGCTGGGGGGGGACGCGGGGAGACGGCGCAACTTCGCGGGGAGCCTCCCCAAAATGCCACCACGGGGCCGGGGACAGAAGGTTGCTTTTCTTCTTGTTTTAGCCGCTCTCTTAAACACAGCCAGAAAAGAACATTAAAGGCATTTCTAGATTTCGTTTCGGTTTAGGTATTTTTTTTTTAAGTTTTCTTTTTTATTCCCATGCTCTTAATTTTGAAAAAAAAATCACAAAACATAACTTATAAAACAATATATATACTGCATCCTTATCCACAACAGCATAATTGAAACATCCAGCGTAACGTTTACCACAGGTGTGAAATACACTGGGAAAGAAGTACCGTGTGCATTTTATGTCTCTTTGTCATCTACAGGTAATAAGTATCGACAAAAATAAGCAACAAATATGCCTGCCATTAAACTTCTTATGCTTTTTGTATGCGTATTAATAAAAATCATATTTATAATTTCCATGTTTTGTTTGTTGTTTTATTTTTCCAACAAGCACTTGTAAAAGTATCTATATTTACACAATAACACCTTAAGATAATAACACCTTAAGAATTTTTTTTGGTTCCTTGTTTTTCCTTCACATTTAGAAAAGCAAGGAACGCTTTCAGCTTTGCTAAGAACCTTTCCAGACGCCGAGGCTCGCCGTTTCTCTAGCAGAGATGCAGTATCTGAAATCACTTCATAACAAACCATTTTTCGTCTTTTTTTCGAGACTTTATAAAACGGGGGTTTGTTTTCGGTTTTAGTTTTCAAAGAGGAAAAACACCCCCTGCATTTAAATAAAGGTGAATGATAATTTCATTATCAGGATAAGACTTTGGACGGGAAAAAAGATGAACGGTTTTTGCATTGCTGAAGGGTTTCTGTGCTCTCTCACAACCGGGGATACTGCAGTCTTTTGGAAAGGATGAAGAGGTAGGAACCTTGAGCTGCTTAGTATCAGGAATGACTGGATTAGAATTTCCAACTAAAGAAAAAACATCAAGAATCATGCATTTTAAAAACAGTTTATTCAACGGCCAAGGACAATGATCCTGCACAATGCAACGGTAGATATAAATATAACCTTATATAAGTGGTTGACCCTTGTCATTATTATTTTAATAGTTTCATACCTAATATTTCAACCATTTTCCCCCCGCAGATTCTGCTCTGCGATTTGGTTTTTTTTTTTTTCCCCTCCCCTCATCCCCCAACCTTTTTTTATTCTTTTTCTTTTTTTCCGAGTGTGATTCTGTTTCTCAGTGGTAAACATTAACCAAACTCTTCCCGTGCGACAAGCGGCCAAGAACCGTCCCACCAGCTCTTACCACCGAGGCGTCCCGTCCTGCCGCCCTCCCCGCGGGGCAGCGGCCGCCGTACCGACTCCTGTGCAAGTTCAAGTAAACACATACAACCCGCATAATCCAGAGAAAAAAATTGCAACTCATCCATGTACCAGATTTCGGTGTCTCTTGCAAAAGTTTTCTGGTCCATTTACGGTTTTAGATGGGGTTATTTTTTTTTTTAATTTTTAAAAATATTTTTAAAGCGCTGTTTTGTTGGTTGCATCGTTGTTTTGCCTTTGTTTGTTTGTTTGTTTTTTTTTCTAGACAGTCGAAGTCCGCGGAGTTTTGGGGGCTTTTTTGGGGGAGCGGGGGGGAGGAGGGAGGGAGTGCTTCATTTTATTTTTTCCCCTCTCTCACTTGCTTGGGTTTTGCTTTTAATCATCATGGGGTTTAATTTTATTTTTTTTTTCTTTTCCGTTAAACGTCGCTTCGCTTCTGCTTTGCTTTGTCGGCGGTGCTTTGTCGGAGGTGGTTTGTGTCAAGTCCGTCAACTGTTGTACTGACAGGCGTTTAAACTAGAGCCGGGGCTTTGCAAACTGCTGTAGCCGAAACTGGAGTGCTGCTTTGATTTCAGTCTGAGGCTGGCTAAGCTGGAGTTGCAAGTGTCCCGGTAGACGCTGTAGGGCGAGCCCGGTGGCCCGTAGGGACAGGCCGGCGAGGACATGGCCGAGTTGAGCGAGGAGCCGCTGATGTTGTTGATGTTGTTGAGGCCGGAGTTGGCCATGCCCGGCACGGCCGAGTGGCCCATACTGGAGGGCATGTTCATGGAGGGGATGCTGCTGGGCGCCGAGAACATGGACTGCGAGGACAGGGGGCTCATGGAGTTGAAGAAGGTGAAGCTCTTGGTGGAGAGCGGCGCCGGGGTGAGGCTTTTGGTGGCCCAGTTGTTGTAAGGGTAGCCGGCGTACATGTCGTCGTAGGGCTGCATCAGCCCGCTGAACTGGGGCACGTAGCCGTTCTTGCACAGGTCCATCTGCTGGTTCCGCTCCCGCTTTCTCCACTTGGCTCGGCGGTTCTTGAACCAGACCTGCGTGGGGAGGGGGGAGCGACACGTCTCGGTGAGTGCGGGGCCGCAGCAGCCGCCCACCCCCCACCCCAGCGACGCTGCGAGATGCGCGGAGGGGAGCGCAGCGATGCGCGGCCCAGCGCCTGCTCCCCGCGGCCCGGCCGGCTCCTTCGGGCCGCCAGAGCAGGCCCCGCACCGCCCGNCTCTACCTTTATATCTAATGAGAATTTACAGCCCTGACTAGGAAACAGAGAACAGGGGCTGGTCCTGATGTTTGATGCAAGAACCGGTTCCAGTCTCACTCATTATTTTTATATATAATAATATCTATCTATCTATCTATCTATCTATCTATCTATCTATCTATCTATCTATCTATCTACATGTATATAAATATATATCCCTCGGAAAGCAATTGTGTCCCCCGTGATGGAAGCTGGGCAGCTTAAAAAAAATCTTTAAAAATTGGTTAAAAATCTGCATCTTTCTGCCTGCCGCCTGCGCGCCTCCCCTGCAGCATCCTCCCCAGGGCACCCCGGCTTTCTCCTACCGAGCCGGGGCCCATGAGCTCCCCGCGGACACCGGGCCCCGGCCCCGCGCAGGCTGCGCTCCCTCCGGAGCCGGGGGGGCGGCGGGGGGCGGCTCCTGGGGCCTCCCCTCCCGGCGCACAAATGGCACAACTATTATTAAATACCGGGCTCAAGGATGGAAACTCCATGGGGGAACGGATGGCGGAGTCTATTTTAAAAAATAGCAATAATAAAAAGAATCCTGTATAAATAGGAAACGAAAGCAAACATGTTCAAAACCTGTAATATACTCCTCGGAAGGTGCTTCCAGACAGGAATTTCCTGAAAATGAGGGTAATAGTTTTAATTATGGCTCCTAGACATTTTAAAGGAAGGCCCTCATAGCAAATTAAGGTTAGATTTGCAATCTGCCATCTCAGAACATCAAACCCAAACATCTCCACACAGAAGGAGAACGAAATTATGTTAATTGCAGCTCATATTTTAGCTATATTTGCTCCCTGAAATATTCAACCAATATTAATGCTCGGGCTTTGTTTTGTTTTAAACTCAATTAAGACAACGCTTTCAGACGCATTTGTTTAAGATGGGTGTTTACCCTTTAAATGTTAAAAGCAGAATCTCTGTAATCCGTTTTGGTCACTCAACGTTTAACTGCCAAGTTAAAGACAAAACAAAACAAAACAAAACGCCCAAAAAACGAAAAGAAAAAAAGAAAAAGTGGATTTCTCCGTGTGATGGGGCTTCGCCCCGCAGCTCCGGTTTCCTCCCGTGCTTAGCCCAGGGTCCCATGGTGTGCGACCACTGTCGAAACCGCGCGGAAAATGTCTCGGGTGGAAAAAAGCGCTTGGGAGGAGGACAAACCGAGACACAGCGATCGATCGATCGAGACGGAGCCGCTTCGGCCAGGATCTTTCACACTTAAATCTCTCTAAGGAACTGCCGAAGCACACACAAACGCACACGCACACCCCCACACATACCCCCACATACATACACACACACACACACACACATATATATATACACACACATAAATATATATGTGTTTCTCGCCGTGTGCACCAACATTACCGAACTTCGAGTCTGTCTAAGAGGGGCATATATACATATATATATATATACACACACTCCCCCCATATATATAGATATATATATGCTATATGTGTATATACACAGACCATATATATATATATGTATATATATG
>WBMY01013876.1:1770869-1905754 GCA_013397315.1 Donacobius atricapilla
GTGCTGCCGCCCGAGGCATCCCCGAGCCCGGCCCCCCGCGCCCCGCGGCTCCCGCCCGGCAGAGCCCCTCTCGGGGGGCGGCTTCGTGCTGCCGCCTACGCGGCCCCTGCCCTCTGCCTTTCCTCCCGGCTGGGGCTTTTGTCCGAGGGGACAGGGACCAGGAATGGCCTCTTTTTTTACTTCCCACCCCCCCCCCGCCGGNNNNTACTCTCTTGTTTCAGGAGCTCGGTGTGGAACTGGGAGCACCGCGCTGAGCGCCCGGGGGAAGGCAGCGGGCAGCAGCCAGGGCTGCCCGGGCTGGAGGATGCAGGGCTGCAGGAGATGCTTGCCTGGGTGATACCAGCACACTGCTCATTCCCAGGCCCTTGGGCTCCTTTAATTTTCCAGGGATGCTTCTGGAGTTCCAGACACTGCACTTCTCATACCTGTCCCCTGGAAGTTTCCCTCTCAAGGGAATAATATAAAACTCATGCAGTGACCAAGCAAACACGACAGCAGGGGTGTGCCTGGGGCTTTCCTGAGTAGCGCAGGTCACCCACTTGTACACAGGCTATAACTGTAGCTGAAAACTAAGGACAATGAATATGGAATGGATCAGAGAGATAAATAGCATAAAATCAGGAACAGTCCAGTCCCACACTTGCCATTTGTTATAGAGAGAAGAAGTAAATGGGATTCACATGTCGAGCATTAGCTGGTTGTTAGTCTGTAAGATAATATTAACTTCAGTGCTTGCTGGTTTACTCCAGTTTTCCAAAGACGGTTCCAGGAGGCACCCAGCCTGTAATTTAGGATGGCACATACTGTGTGAAAGAGGCTTTGGCACTGGGGCCTACCAGCACATCAAGGTGATATTAACATAATAAAACTTTTGGAGAGGGAGTAGGAGCTCATAAATTAATGCATTCTACTGTTTTAATGCTGGGAGCTAACAATGTGTTTCCTGTTCAGCTGATCATCCCCTCTGCAGCCTAACAGCTGTTTTAAAGGTGCTGTGAAACTGAAAAGAGGGAAGATGATTGTCTTTAAATCAATGTTTAATGATGTGTTATTAGGAGAAAAGTCTTCCTCCAGCAGATGTTTACATGTTGAGGACGGAGGGGAGCTTCCCAGGCTGCCTGCCTGTCTGCCTGGGAAGCTGGGGAGACACCCTGTGTCCTACCAGTCTTGCAGATGGCCCAGAACCAGGGCACAGCTCACTCAGCACCAGGAGAGGCTTTGCCCAGGGCTGTGGGTGGGTGCTGAAGAAATTCTTCAGGGAGGTTGGACTAGAGGACCTCTGGTGGTCCCCTCCTACAGTACCCAGCCTGTGATTCTGATTCTGCGAAGGTTGTCAAGTAATTCGAGTCACGACTATGAGCAGTTTTATTTACTAGGGCAAATACTGAGAGCATCCTGCCCGTGTTCAGCCCGGGCTGTGGCTGTCAAGATCCTTCCTCCATGAAGATTGGATATGGATATCCCCCAGCTCAGGAGCCTCCTTCTGGAGGGACAAGCTCAGAGTGAACCCCCTTTTAGAGGAGATCAGAAGACCTCTGGAGAGGCAAACAACTGGTAAGAGACCACCCAGCAGGGCAGTGGGTCTGGCTCGTGGACTCTGGGCTGCAAGGGCAGATTCCACGCAGATTCCACCTCTCCTAGTCTGGGAGACGGTCCTTGCTGAATGTGTATGATAGGTTGGAAGCCTGACAGCTCCTCAGCCACACAGGTCAGTTGGACGGAGACATTTCTGAACACTAACAGCACTAATAGCAAGCTTCAGGTACTAAAAAAACAAATGTAGCTTTGAGGCAAGATGTAGGAGTGAACAGAGGTAAGGTGGAAATAGAAGCTGTGAATATAAGCAGGTCCCTAAATCATGTTGTTTCCTTCATGCTCGATTCAGAGGTGGAGTAATTAGTCTCAGTGTCTGCTTTTCTCAGCTTCCAGAATAAAAGGTGGTCACTGCAAAGCTTCTCTCCCACAGAAGACATCGGATGAATTGAAGGGTGCCAATAACACCAGGGCTTGTGCCCGAAAAACAGCAAGGAGTGTCCAGTGCTGCTGGGGCTTGGGAGGGAAGGGCACCTCACCACCAGGTGACCCTCCCAATGCCAACCAAACCAGCACCAAATCATCTCCAAGCCAGTGTCCGTAAGTATTGTTTCCACAGCCAAGATGGTATTCTGTGTGATGATGGCACAGATTGTTCCTACACAAACAGAAGAACCCTTTGCAATTTCTTTTTTAAACCATCACAAGCGTTCGTTAAAAGAACGTCTCTCCATATTTCCAAATATAGTGAAGAAATGTCTTTCCAAACTCACCCATTCCTTTATTCGCAGCCTTCCCAGTTAGTCCATCCTTGGAATAGTGTCTAAAAGGCCACACTGCTTTCTCTGGGAGAAACTGGGATGTTTGGAACATGACTGGATTGTAACATTTCTAAACTTCCCAGAAGAGGCAAATTGTAAAGGAATAAGCTTCTTTCTGTGCATGCACATTTGTTTTGGAGCCAAGTGGAAAGGAGAGCTCAGAAAAAGAAAGGACAAATTGTTTGGAAAATATTGTCCTTCCCAAGACAGACCGCACCATATGGGGGGAAGGGAGTCAATAATGAAATTTTCCCTCTATATATGAGTCCAGCAGCCCTCCCATTCACTCCACTGGGACCTCGGTGTGAGTCAGGCCTGCAAGATCATCCGTTCAGGGAAATATTTCCAGAACTTCGGTCCCCTCCCTGCTTCACTCCTATTCCCCACTGAAAGAAGTCTATATCTCAGTTTTATGGGAACAGCAGCGGGATGAGACCCAGTGCTGTCCCCATTTCCCCCATACCTCATCCACAGCCCGACATCGCTGATGGAAAAGGTGTCCATCGTAAAGGTAAAGCAGAGCAGCTCTGTCACTTAAAAAGCATATCCATTTGCTTATGCTAGGAAAATTAAGTATGAGGACTGGGAGAAGTCCTTTTTCCAGCCCTGCCCAGTCTCCTGGTGTGATTCCAGCATGTTGTATGAGGTTTATGTGCCTGCAATCAACTATGCTGACCTCCCGCTAGGACGTGGGCAGGTTAGGGCACGAAAAGGTGTTGGACAAATAGAAGAAGCTATACAAGAGAAGAGTTTATTGGCATTTTGATCATGCTTATGAAAGGCTCTTGCAGCTGCACTGGATCAATAAAGCTAGACCCAAATCCTTTGTGGAAAAAATGAGGTGTGCATTACTGCTTTGTGGTTAGATGGAAACAGAGAAAACACTTGTTGTGGCAAGGAAATCCCTTCACTCCTTTTAAATCACTGAATTTATCATCATTGACATCTTTGAGTAATAAACACACGTGATATTTATGCATCCCCAACTACTAATAGTGACAGTTATGCAACAACAACAACAAAAAAAGCAGCAATTGTGTGCGTCAGCAATTAGCAGCAGCCAGAGCCTTGAAAGATGTTGGGAAAGAAGTTTCTTTAGTGTGTGTGGTTGTGTTTATTCCCTGGTGACATGCTGCTAACAAGCTGCAAACCAAGGGTCACCCACAACAAACAGAAACAAACAAACAAAGTTTTGTAGAGGGTGGTAATACTTAGCTTAATTCTCTTTAAAAATAATTATAGCCCTATTTGTGACAACTGGAAAGACCACATTTATTCCAATAAAACTTCTTGTTATTCTTCAGGATGACATTTGGACATTTCCTTATACAATGTAGATGTTAACGGGAGTAGGTCTCCATCGATGAAATATAGATGTATTTCTCATCTTTGCACTCGCAGGATTTTCGATTCTGCAGCTTGTGGTCAGTTGTTTACTTGCCAGTGAAATCCCAACACATTTAACGAAGTTCCAGAGATCTGTCAGAGGACTGACTGCCAAGGAACCGTCTTGGGGATTTGGGCATTAAGGAAAAGTTACTTAAGGTCTAGACATTGATCCAAATATTCCTACTGCAGTCTATTCCATGCACTATGGATTTTGGGGAAGGTGGTAAATGGTCCATATACCTTCAAATTAACCCAGATGCCTCCTGTGCTCTTCCCAGGTGGCTGTTAGCTCTGACGCCAAATACTGTGTTGTGCTTTGACAGCAGAGCAGTGTCTCAGCTCATTCACTGTCTGAACGCCACACTGGATCTGAATGTGCCCTGCATTAGACCCTGGCATCTACTCCCGCCAGCTTCTTAGACTTTGTCAGGAAAAAACCCCACATAGGTATAATATAGAGACTCAAGCCTACCTTTAGCTGAGATTCATTTAGCTTTGGTTGTAACAGGGACCGAGCTTGTACTCACAGGTAAATTTGTGCTCATTCCCGAAGAGATGCTGAGGGCAGAGATGTGCAGTGCACGTATCTGTCACTGTACTTGATTCCTCCTTCTTCCCCAGAGACTGGCTTTGGGCCAAGGTGAAAGGAAGGAGAGGGGACTTAGGCCCAGACAGTCTTGATTCCTGAAGTTAAATAGTGGAACAAGACTTTCTTAGAGCCAGGACCACCTCCTCCCCTGTCCCATGGGATCTTCTCTGTCTTATATTATTATTGCTGTATCTATTAAGATTAATGACTTCCAAGGCCGTTCTAAAACTATTTAAGTGCCTGATGATCCATCTGAAACTCATCTCCAGCCTGTGCACAGGTCTCAAACATTAATCTTTATAGGTGACCATGCTGGCTTGTGGATAGAAATGAGGTAAATGCACATTATTTGGCAGGAGCTGTATATAGGATAGAGCTCTCTGGCATCAGGCACAGAGCCTCATACAAATGAAAACTGATGGCTTAATATTTTGTTACGTTTTCCCCCCAAAGAGTTATTGCTTTCTAATTCGGGGATGGATTGAACTGTAGAGTGTTCTTGTTCTGGGAGAGGCTGCCATGTGTTAGCCTTGAGCTGTCACCCAGGGAGCAGGGGCCAGCTTTCCTGCTTCTTGCCCTGGCTGTGCTCAGCACCCACATATCCCACCACCAGTGTCTGAAGATGGGGTTAAACACAGGCTAAAGTTACACTAGAGGCAGCATTTCTGAGGGAATCTGCACTTTTTGTGTGGTTCCAGGGAGGATGCAACCAACTCTGCACTAAATTCTAAATATGCACCTCATTATTCATGGACCTACCATATACAGCTGTATTTAGATGATTTTTAATTGCTGAACCTATCATCAAGGTCTCCTCAGCGAGTAGAAAGGAGAGATGACTTCCAGAGGGAGCCTGAGAGTGTCCAGTGGAGCTGATGTGTAAAACCATCTTTTTCTTTGTCTTCGTCTATTTTACAGCAGAACAAGGCACCAAGGTGAGGATGCTCAAGGTGGATTCAGTAGCTGCACATGAAAAGAACTGTTGGATCTTGTTACACCCAAAAGCTTTGTATCTCAGGAGCTTCCTCAGAGAATTCTTCTGTGCACTCAAGGTACTACTCCTGCCATCCCATCCTGGCTGTCCTCATGCTCCAGAGAGCACCATCCTGCCAAAGATCACAGAATCGTGGAATCATAGAATGGTTTGGGTTGGAAGGGACCTTAAAGCCCGTCTGATTTCAAGTTTGGGTGCAAATATTTGCTGCTTAGAAAGCAGATGAATCATCCATGTCTGTAGGTTAAAAACACATTTGGTATTTTTGCTCTCCTGAGGGGAACATTTACAGAAGAAGACTAACCTGGAGCTCTCCCAATGACTGGGCTGACCACAACATAATCACCTAAACTAGGTGTAAGGTTAAAATGAAACACCTGCATGGAAAATGTTTGCAGAAGAGAAGTCCTTGTTTGCCTGGGAGCAAGAGAATTAAAGGCATTCATCCAGCTCAGTGAAATACTGTGAGATCTATGGGTGGGAAGTGCTAAGTATTGCAATTATTATTTACTATATATTAATATTTGTTATTCAGGAGGATTTGTGTGTGGAAGGAACTTGGAAGGTCTGGTCTGGCTGTGTGTGTGCTGGGCCTCTCGAGGGATTTTTTAGTGTCTACCACAATTATAGATGAGGACTGAGTGAAACCTTGTGGTTTTTCTCTACAAAACATTAAATTCAGTAACTGCCCATGCTTTCAGAAAAAAAAAAAGAAAAAAAAAACCTTTCAGAATGTATTTGAATGATATTTCAATGCTGTGGCTGGAGTGAAATATTTTTTTAAAAAGGATCACATGTGAGGAGAAGTATAGGCTTAGACTCCTGGTCATAAAATCAAGATGAAGGTATCAGGTACTTAATTACCTGGTTTTCCCCAACCTGCAGAGAAAATCCACCTGCATGTCCTGTTTGCAGAGGTCTTTTTGCCCCTGTGTTGCTCACAGTGGTTGGTATTTTGTGTGAAGGTGTACCTGGCTGCAGATTTTCTTGCTTTACCTTTTTGGTACCTGCAAAAGAGAAAAGCAGAACTCTTTCCTGTGGACCTGGGGAAGCTGGATTTTCATGTTTTGAAAGACGACACATCTTTCTGGGTGAAGTGCAAAAATTGCCAAGGAACATTTAAGGTGTATTTGTACAGTTGCTTACTGTACCTCTTCAGATTAGTGAGTACATTTAGATGTTTAGCTTTAAAAAACGGAGTTTATTCCTCTTCATTCTTAAGTAAACACTGGAAGTTCAGATCCTCCAGACCGGATAAGACCTCTGGTTCATCAGGTCTGGCATTGTGCCTCTGGCAGTGACTCACATCTGATAGTGGGAGAAGCTGCTGCCCTGAGCTCAGCCGTGCAGGGGGATGGGGGGTGAGGGATGTATATGGGCTGGGATGCAGGGACCAGCTGGGTGCTGCATCCTCCAATCCTGCCCCTCCTGAGCAGCAAACCCTTTGGTTTCACGTTGTTATATCTTCATTAGTTTTAAAACACTGTGAAATATTAAATTTGTTTCTTCACGAGAGCATCATTGCCTCCATTGACAGTGCCTGCGGAACTGCTGCTGTTTTTTGGCCTTCGCTGTACCAACACTCTGCCGTGAGAAACCTCCAGTTGTTTCTATTCTTCTCCCCTTGATGTACTGGGGTCCTTGGTCATGGCTCACTCTACAGAAATTGCTGGTGTTAAAGTCTGCAGGTGGGAAAAGCATTCCGCAGCTTCACTTCAGCGTTTCTGAGCGCTCCTCCCAGTGCTACGGTGTGTCTGAGCTCAGCTGCCGTTTGGTTTCTTTAAACTTCAACCCTTATGTGACATATAATAACTCTAAACTTGGCATTACAAGCCAAGATTACAAGGTATAACATGAGGTGAAACAGTATATGGGAAATAAGGACGCATGAAAGATTTTGTACAAAGGAAGTAACCCACTGTACATAAACTGGGTAGTTGCTCAGGGCAAACCTTTAGGATTTGATGGATTATTATCACTGTGATCCAGTGTTAAAGAGTGTTTATTTATTATAGCTCCCTAGTCCTCCTCCTCCCACCATGTCCCTGCCTTGGGGCCCTGAAAAACTCAGAAATCTCACTTCTCCCTGACTGCCTCATCAAGGATGCTCAGCATCTGGGATCTCCATTTAATGCTGGAACTCAGACCCGTGCTGCTCTCCCGCTGTCTGCTGTAAATAAACAGGAGAAACATGTTATGGCTGAAGCTTTAGCACACCTGGCTGCAGAAAGCTTGTGTCTCTGTCCCCTCATTCCCTGTCCCAGCCCTGTCACCCCACTGGCACCGCTGAGGCTGAGGAATTGTACCTGATGCTTTTCTCAAGAGCTGTGAAAGGTGATCTTGTTCTAGTTCTGTCACAGAATGATGCTGCTGAACATTTGCAGCCCCTTAATTACAAATGTAAATGCAGTGAGTCAGATCTCGATGGATGGCTTTTCTGTGCTGCCTTCCTCTTGTTTGGGTGATTGACTCTTCCTCATGAAGGTGTGAATGGAAACCCTCCCATGAAATGACCGGAAATCCTGTTTTCTGGACAGATACAGATTTTGTGGAATACAAGATGTTCCTAGATTTGACTGAAGGAGTAGTTTGATGCTACTGGCAGTCCAGATCTGTCTCATGACAAATAAGGCAGAACAAGGAAATTTGCTGCAAACTTGCAATGCTTCCATTCCCTATTTTCCAGCCCTCATTTGGGTCATTTGATTTACTTTACTTTTATACATTTCGTATTATCTAACTGCTTATTGAAAAGCAATGCAAAATAAACCAGCTCCACTTTTTTTTTTTTTTTGTGCAGGTTGTATTTGTTTTGGTTGGAATTTGGGAGAAATGACCATGCCCTAGAGGCAAGAGGTGTGCCCAGCAGAGCAGGGTGCACCCCTAATCCACTGACTGCCATGACTCTCCTGGCAGGGCTGGGAACTGGGAGCCTCTTTGTGTCTGACAAACGGAGCAGCATCACGTTCAAAGCATGTATTACTTGATAAGGTATTCCTCCTGTAGAGATGGAAAGGAAATAACCTTGGAGGCCAGAGAAAAAATGACATTGTCCATTACGCCTGGCAGCACATAGCCCAGGCTTTAGTCATGGGTAGTCATAATCATCTAAACTGCTGCGCTCCCATGTCTGTCCTGGAAGGATTATTCAGCAGCCTAACACATTTCATCATTGGGAAATATTTCCTGATATTTAGCCTCAACCCTTCCTTTCCTAATCTCATTCCATTACTCTTAATTATGCCCTCTGTATAACTGCAGATAATTTCTCCCCCTCCTTGATGTTTACAACCTCCAGATACTTCTAGGCTTCTATCATGTCCCCTTTGCTATCCCCCAGCTGAGTGAGATAGATTTGGCTCTGCTTTCCTTTCCTTAGAGCTCAGCCCATGCTCTCTATCCCAGCTGCCTTACCATGGTCCTCTGTTTTCCTCCAAACCTCTTTCCAGCCTCTTCCCTGCCAGGGTTCTGCCATGAGGGGCTCTGGTTGGAATGCTCCCCACAGAGCTGGATCAGAAGGGCTGTCCCTGTGGGGTGTCCCTGCAGGACACGCACCGGTCCCCATGACCTGGCCGGGCTGTCATTGGTGCTCCTTTCCCATCTCCTACATCTTCTTGGACCCAACAATGTTTCCGACCTGCTTTGCCTTTCTTCTTCCAGAACTTCTCTCAGCTCCTCTCCATCCCAGGGAAAAGAGACAGAAGCTGCTTCTTCCCTGACGGCAGGACTTGCTGAGCTACTGCAGAGATACCATCATGCTATTTCATTCTCTTGAGCCTTTTTTCACCCAGAGAAGTTAACCCCCGGTGGCTGTTTGCGGGATTATTGATGCTGAAGCTGGCGGCTGGGGGTGTCTGCAGCTGGAGAAGCGCTGCCCAGCGGCGCTCCCCGCGATGCTGAGGTTCGGTGTCCCCCTTTGCAGCACGCTGCTCCCATCACCCATCGGCAGCCGTGAAACCCGAAACACCTCCTGGCAGCCCAGGGCAGGCTGTTAATTCCTCCCAGTGTAAATTCCCACTCGGAGCTGTTTCCTGCCAGCGGGCGGGGTGGGATGCCTGGCCGCTACAAATGAGAGCGCTGAGTGGCAGCTCTCGCAGGGATGCTGCTCCCTTCTCCTGACACGCTGGGCTGCCTCAGGCTGCCGGCTCTTGATCATCATGGCATGCTCCCCTCGGTGTCCCACAGTTAATTATTTCTGTGTTGTGTGCAGCTATCATCTTCCCCTGACCAGCAGTGCCTGCAGCAACGACAAGAGCAAGAGCAAGCAGGTGACTGGGAGCCCTGGGTGGTGGCAGTGGGGCAGCTGGCCCCATGCAGTCCCCTTCCCTCCAGGATTGCTGTGCCAATGCTGGACTGGAAGTTTCAGTAGCAGGATTTTTGCCTTCCTTCTTCTTCAGCATGTGAGGAGGATCCAGATGCGCCTTATCAGTGACAGGAGAGACATGCTGGAGCAGGCAAATGCCCAAGGGCATGGTCACGTTTTGTGTAGCCTTGGATGATGATCTCTGTCTTCCAGAAAGTGTCTCTGGAGGTCAGATTCTTGTGTCATGCATGAAGGCAGTGGGGAGCTGGGCTGGGAGGGGAGACTGAGCCCTGGTTCAGGGCAGCAGCAGGCAGGTCAGGCTGCACTCAGAATCACCCTGGTCATGATGGCAGGGTATGACCTCCCTCCTGAAGGCACAAACCCATCAGCATCAGATCAGCTGGAGCCCTCTGGTCCAATCAAACCAGTCTGGGAGGACTCAGTGCAAACCACCACTTAGACATGCTTAAGGATGGCTAAAGCCTGTGGTCACTGCGCTGTAGAGGAGCTCCCTCAGGCAGAACCCATTCCTTCTTCCGGGACCTCCTCTTGAGGTGGCTGGTTACAAACACATAGCTTCTTTGAAGTGGAGCAGCCAACATCCCCTCCATCAGAGCTGCCACCTCTCTCTTGGGTGATGGTGACACTGCTCCTTGCACTTCAGATCTGTGTGAACCTCAGGCAAGGTGTGCCCTTGGAAAGCCCCATCTCACAGCTTTCCATTGCTAACGCCTCCAGCGAGGGCAGGAGCTCCCTGCAAGCCTGTTCATGCTGAAACACCCACACCAAGGGCTGTGCATCACCAGCTGTCACTGTCACACAGCAAGAGGGCAGTGCCAGGGCACCAGGCAGGCATAGCTCCACGGGCTTGCTCTTGCATGGTGTGGAAGAGGAGGCTCACAGCATCTCACCCTCCTGTCACACAGCCAGCAGAACAGCTCAGCTCCACGGACACAGCTCGGCACACACTGCCCAGTACTGCAGGCAGGGCTGCTGTCAGGCCAGAAAGCGTCTGCCCTTCAAAATATGCTTTGAATGGCACAAAACTGGCACCTCCTTTTAATTATGAAGTTAGGGAGTTATACTGACAGTGTGAGTCACGCTGCCCTGTGCTTTGGGAAGGCTGCTGCCCATGTTATGCACACACAGGCAAACATGGCTGTCACGCTATCTTTTTCCTGATTTTAGCAAATTAACATTATTAGGAATATGGACAAGTTGATTGTGAGTGATTTGGGAAGTGTAACTTCGTACATGTCTGTCTGAATTTGCTGTAAGCCTGTGTACTTTAACAACCGACATGCTGACACTTTTCAGTTTTCTTATTTCAGCTTGATAGTTTGCAAATCAGCAGCTATTGACAGCTCTCAATTCTCTCTGCTTTATGTACCTGGACTTGACTAGATTTGAGACTTAATTTATGCATTTATCTTTGTCAGGGAAATATTTCTGTTTATTGTGGGTAATTTTATTGACATCAGGCAGTTTTGCACAGAAATGATTCAATGTGGCATGTGTCCTATTTTTTCCCAAAGGTTTTGCTTAGCTGCGTGTTTGTACAGCAGAATACTTTCTGTTGTTCTTCCTTGTACCTATTCTTTCAGTGAATGCCATTTCACTGTGATCTGACAAGCTCATACTGCTCCAGTGCAACAACTTGCCCATACATACTGGGGTGTTGTATTAAAGAGCTCCTTCATTATTTCAGTGCAATGTGTATTTCCAGCATTTGTCAAGGCTTGTTTGATTCAAAAGTGTTTTTTTATCAGAGGGGAAAAAAACCCCAACCAACCCTTTAGAACTGTCAATGGGGACAATTAATAATGTTAAAAAAACAAAAAGAAGAATAGCACACTGTGAGGAATGCGTTGCTGTTATGGCACCAATGAGGAAGTAAAGTACTGAAGCCAGTTTGGAAATGAGCTCTGTGTTTGTTCCAGGCTGACTGCATGCCCAAGGAAGAGTCACGGAGGAAGATGGGCAATAGCTGGAAGCACCAGGGATGTGAAAGCTCCTGGGTGCCCTCCCTCGGGGACCAGCACTGGTACAGGCAGGACTAAGGTCATCCCTGTCCAAGCACGTGGATAGCTGAGAAGTGTGCACTTCTTCTTAGTGCCATTTCTATATAATGGAATTACACCATGAAAGTTTGAATAATTTGTTAGGAAAACTTAAAGTCCCAGTGAAAAATCTCAAGTGGTATTAAAAAATCCTCAAGTGGCACCATCTGTGTGACTACTTGGAAGACCTACATTAATAATTTAATACTTGTAGTATTCCTTATTATAAATTCACATTTTTAGCCAAAAGTAGCTAAAAAGCTGAATTTCATGCTTGTTGACCATTTTGTTTCTCATGCTGACAAATAGATCAGAGACAAGAATTTCAAGGCTTTTACCTACAAGGCTTGACTCCTATCTCTTGTACTAATTTTATACTGACATAGTCTCATTCCCAGCACAGATGCTGTAGAAACTACACAGGTGTCAATTTTACTTCAGAAAGCTTCCACAAAACTCTGGTAAATTGAAGAGAATGTGTCAATCTTCTGTGGTGGTTTTACACCTGCAAAGCCCCCAGATTCAGCTGCTCTCCAGGGTGAGTGTGTGGACTGTCACTTCTTGCCTTCTTTTTGCCTCAGGAGCCCCTCAGTAAAATGGATGTCACCGTATCCCATTTCAAAATGCTCTGTGGTAGCTGCTGTAGGTGTTGTTGGTAGCTGCCAAGAGTAGTTCCAGGCACCTCTTATGCTAGATTAATTTTGTTATCAGATAATATAAGGATACAGTTGTTTCTTTTTTTTTCCTCAGGATATACTTTAATTTATTATTGTTTTATTGGACCCCCTGCCATGACCCAATCTGAGCTGTCCTAGTGTGCAGGACCAGTTCTCACATCAGAGGATTCAAATGTGTATACACTGCAATCTGAACAGCAGAACTTAAGTGAGATGACTTTGCCATTGGAAAAAAATGAGTGTCTTTTGTTTAACACTTTCTTTGCTCTGGACACCATGCAGTGCAAAACCAGGAGCTCCCTTCCATGTGAATTTGAGGCTACTCAGTGTAACTCCTGGTGACAAAAATGAAGACACATACTAGCTGAACTTCATCTATTTTCGTTGACTTTCAGTCTCTTTTGGACTTTTAACCTGTGGACTTCTGTGGAATTCCTCATTTGCAGAGTGCTCTGTGGATGCTCATGGAGTCCCTCTGAAGACAATGGGTCCCTTTGTTTTCAAGGAAACAAGTCCCTAAGAAAAAAAGGAAGGTCAGCCTGTGAGTACTAGGCTTTCTAATTCATGAAAAAGATTAAAGTATCTTGAACCAGATATTGCCAGAGCATGGAGTGTAAGCATGTGCATGGCTTCTTTTGAGCCTCTCTTTCTTTTCCTTCCTTGGCAAGCAGAGATTCCTGGCAGTGGGATACAGGGCTGTTTGTACTACTGATGTGGTGCTCTTCTACTCTTACTGAATGGACCAGAGCAATTCCCACTGCTCTCAGCCTGGATTATTTTGCCAGCACTCAGTTCACTCAGAAAGCTTTAGCCTTATTGCACACATTCAGCACACACTCTTTTAAGTGATTTTCAGTACTCTCCATAGAAAGAGGGGGAAAAGAATGATCCTGTGGAAATTTTGAAAAGAACTGAATATAACTTTGGTGTTCAGTTGACATTAAGATATTCGCGGCTATGTTTTGCTGTCCTTTACTACAGCTCCAAGACAGCGGACCAAGGCAAAGATTGTCTAAGGTAATTAGATCAGAGGGCTGTTTCCAAGTACACCTCCACATCCAGGTTCATCTTTTCATCAGTATTTGAGGGCTTGTTGCCCTCAGTGTGAGCAGAGACCTGTGTGAAAGCAACACCTGCTTTTATTCCTTTTCTACTATTTCATCCCATTAAATGCATTCTTTCCTGAAATGTTCCATGATGACATGATTCCAAACCTTGACACATGTGGATTTTACTGGGTTCTTTGCACATGTTCCTGGCAATGATCTGCAATCCCTAATTACGACTGTTAACAGAGGTTCAGTACAACTGAACTCAAAACTTGAGCTGGTCTTTCTGCCTGGAACGGTGATTTCATGACATTTCATTTTAGTAGTAGGCATGGCTGCCAAGGGTTTGTGCTTCTCCAAGGTGAGGTTTGTCCCCATTAGGTCCACAAGATCTAGCCTAGGTTAAACAAAATGAAGCAGGATAAAAAATGGAGAGTTCTATGACATTTTTCCTCAGAGTATTGGACACGACCAGGAAAAAAGGTGTCCCAGGGAGGTTGAACATCTCTCTTGCAGAGAGGTGGCATTGCCTGGGGCACCTTGACTGGGATCAGCTCCCACTCAGCAGCATTAGGTACCAGTGCTGGATTACCCAACCTCCCTTCTCATAACAAGCCAGAAAATTTTCCACTATGCCCCATGGGTGCTGCAGTCCTGGTAGGGAGCACGGTGATGGTGACTATTGTATCAGAGCTCACTGAATCTTTCAGGAGTTCTGGTTGTTTGGGCTTATGCCCCGAGGAGCATTTCCATCCCTATTGCTTCTTTTTAGTCCTGCAGTGGTTTTGCTGTATCCTTTTCCAGTTCAGGTCCCTGCTTCCCTGGGAAATAAGTTGCATTTACTCCTTGCTTCCTCCTGAGTCTCCCTGTGTGAGCTTTGAATTTCATGGGAAACATGAGCAGCTGCCATAAAATCTCCATCTCCTTTGTCCCTGAATAGCATCATGCATGAAGTAAATTGCACATCCCAGGTTTTTGATCTTTGATGCTGTAAGATTATTTGTACCTTATCTTCACAGATGTCTAGACCAGCTTCACCTTCCAGGGGAAGTTTGAATAGCTGAGGCTGTCAGGCTCTTGTGGAGGATGGCCCAGGTTTGGAAGGGGCTGTTCTCAAGTTCAACAGAGCCTCAGGCCAGGCTCTGCTTAGGAGGCTTAATTCCCTTTCCCACTAGGCCATCTGATTACAAATAACTGTGACTGAATGTTGTATGTCGAAATCCATAATCCCCTGCAAATTGTTTAAAGTCTTGTCGATTGAACTGCAGACCTTTATCAGACAACAGTTTATGGGATTCCATGTCTGGCAAATGCAAATATAATGTGTGCTGGGACATGTTTTGGTGTCAAATTCTCTCCATTATTGGATAATATTATATACTTCCAGGCTCATGTGAGTAATAACCCCAATTAAAATGTGATCTTTGCCAAAAAGTATAAATAAATCTGTTTTAGACAGCTCAAGTATTTCCTTGTCAAGCTATTTTATTTTTTAAGACCTCATTTTTATTTTACAAGTCGCTCTTCCCAACATTAATCCATGAGCAGCACATTGAACATCATGGGCTCTCCTTTCCTCTTCCTCTAAGAGGCAAATGGGAAATAACACTTCCATGTCCAAAAATCCTTGTGTTGGATGACGTGAATGAAAAATTGTAAAGTATAATGTTGTGAAATAGACTTTCCAATATTTTTTCCTTTTTGCTGAGGTTAGCTTTTCTGTATTGGGGAAGATGTCTAGCCTGGGAAAGACATCGGATCTGGGCAGAGGTTTGTGGTGCAGATGCCCTCAAACCAGACCTACACAAGCTAACAGCAAGCCAAAGGCAGCACAATGGACAGCGTGTTGCTGCTCTAAATGAGTTATCCTGAGCTCAGGGCTGCACTAACAGAGCCATTGTGCTTTTGGTGCCCAAGCAATGGGCTCTGGGCAGTGTGACAGGTTTTACAGAGGCATCAGCCTGCTCAGAGCAGACTCACAGATCTCAAAGTACTTAATTTTTTTTTTTTTTGTACAGTGGAGACGTGCTAACATGCTTAAAATAATGTTTACAGCCATTAGGCTGTACTCAGAAGTAGTGAACATCTCAGGGTTTGCTTGGAATGGAATTGTGCTAAATATAAGGATTTATTGCCTTATTGCCTGCCTGACTCTTGGATGTTATGTTTTATTCTACCAGTAAATAATGAGAGCAGCAGAATTGCAATTTAAATTTGTAGAGATATTTGGTTCTTAACTTCTTACTGGATGGCTGGACTTGGAAAACCAACTTATTCCCTTGCACCTATAAGGTGTTCAATAAACGAACTTTTCTAGTCATTTCAGCTTGAATAGGTGGCTCATATGAGCATTTCCATGAACTTTATTCTCATCTGGAGAAAAATGCGACTACAAGGTGAAAACAAAAAAGAAAAACATGGTCAAACATGCTGCAAGTATATACCTGAGTGTGCTGTAATAACACTTAGACCAGCTCTGGTTCAATGTGAGAGAAACTGGAGTGAGTTAAAATGTGTGGTGTGGTGTGGTGTGGTGTGGTGTGGTGTGGTGATGAAGTTGTGCTTGGGGGGAAATCAGAAATCCTGCAGGATCATATCTCTACAGGGAAATCCCATCTCTGCAGGAGTGGCATCACTTCTCTCTCTTTGATCCCTAAAACCATTCTGATCCTTCAGGACCTAGCTGTGAGGTTTTTTGCGTTGCTGTGTACTCAGGTAATTCTTAGCCCTTCACTTGGGTTCCGGCTGGCTGGGGAGGGTATATTTTTAAATGGTGTTAGTGGAAATTTTGATTCAGGGCTTTCTGAAATCCCTGGAACTGAAAGCTCGAAGTTCAGGCCGTTGCATGGTTTCCCTGGACACGTCTTCTTCTTTTGTCTGGAAATTTTATACCAGTGGAATCAAGGGACTTTGCATATTTATCCAGGATTTCCAGCATCTGGTGCCGGGCTGCAGCAGTAGTTCTGCCTGTCAGGGACAGGGACCCCCGGGGCATCCCAGTCCCATCGCTGGGTGGGCTCTGTGTGTGTGTCCACCAGGGCAGGCTGTGCCTCACCCAGAGCCTGCCAGGAGCTGCAGAGCACACAGCTCACTTCGGGCAGCCCCACGGAGCTCAAAGCAGCTGCTGGTGTATCACAGCTTGAGCTCAGCTGTCCTGGTGGAAATCAGGAGGGACGCTGCTCTGAGGGGTGTAGGCTACCCGAGGGAAGGACAAGCATCAGCCATGGGGCTGTGTCACACAGAGCAGCCGAGAGAGTTAATGGGAATGGCTGGGTCTTTCATTCTGCAGCTCACTGTGTGTTCCAACAGTCCAGGAAGTGCTTTATCTTCAGGTAAATTCTCAAAGAGAAATCGTTTCCTCTTCAGCCTCTGAACAGTAGCTCGGTCTGAGGGAGCTAAATCAAATCAATCAATTAGGGATAAGAACACCAGTTTTTAGAGAGCTGGTGATAAATATTCATTGGACTTGGCAGAAGCCTGTGATATTGAATCCAACCAAAAATTGACTCCATGGGTGCCAAGACATGGAGTTTCCTCAGCTCTTTGGCTCTGTCCTCATGAACTGATTTCAGCTTCAGGCTGAGAAGATCAGAGAGCTTTCCAGTACCTCCCTCAGCTCTGCTCCTCCCAGTGTCCACGCCTTAGTCCTGCTGGCATTTCATGGTACATGGAAAGGTGTAGTGAGCACTGGTATCCTGGAAAAGCCGAACCTTCTGTTTGTGTAAAGTATGACCTTAAGTTTTCTGTTTCTGAAGTATTTTAATTTTTTCCCCTCTTTGCTGGATTTCTTTAATCATTTTTTTGTACATTTCCAAGTTCTCTGCAGAGGCATGAGACAAATGTTATTTAAATGGATTTAGACATTTTTGTCAAAACTGTTCATTCTGTGAATTTGACGATCATTTCAATAATGTTTTCATAAAACTGGTAACCTTTTACTCCAATATATCCAATACAATGAGCATATTTTGTTTACAGAGTGTTTTCTTACTTAATAAGGAGTATTTACTTTTTCTTTCCCCTAGACCTGACTGGTTGTCTGTTCTGTGGAGGATGGTGTAAACAGATGGCTTTACTAATTCACAACCAAGGAGTAAGCAATAGAAAGGAGTCAAGATCCAACCACCAGCTTTGTAAATGCGAGGCCATACTGTCTTTTCTTTTAATAACAAACTAGGGTGTGCTTTCAGAACTGAATGCCACTGGTTCATTGCTTTTTTAAAAATTATTTTTTTCTTTTTTTAGTGCTCACTGTTGCACATTTTAGGCTCTTCCTTGCTGAGGAGCTGCCTAAAGCAGGTGGTTAAAAGCAGAAATCCCTGTTGAGAGCCCTCCATTTCTGTTTACCTTTCCTCCAAACCCAGCATGGATGCTCTGATTTGTATTTTACCTTTCTAAATTTGAACAAACTGGAACAACTGAGGTTTACCCTTTCTCCTTTCCTCAAAGTAGTGCTGAAAATGTTTTGAAGGTGCAGTAAAAATTGTGATTCAAGTTTATTTCTGCATTGGGCCAAGAAAAAGTAGAAGTGCGGTAGTTTTTGTGTTATTTCAACTTCCAGAAGAATTTTCTGTGTGAAAAATGTATTCCATTCCCATGGTTCCATGAAGGGCCATTCATTAAACTCCTGTGGGGCATGAACAAAATCCAGAGAGCTTCTCTAAATATGGGAATCGAAAACTAACACACTGTTCAAGAGAGACAATAGAAATCAATTTAATGAGGTAAATCTGACCAGAGATTAACTTTGTTCAGGATATTTTCTATAGGAAAGAAGCAGTGGGGTCATCCAGATCCCTTTGAAAATTTATTGCTGTGCTCAGGAATTCCTCTTACATCCCAGGACTGGGAATCTGAGCAGCAGGCTGTTGTGGTGAGTAAAAAAATAAATGGTGTTATCTTGATAGCCAGATAACACAGTATCTGCTCACATAAAGTCATTTGGAGAATATTGTTTGTGAAAAGCTCTTTACTTTGGACCCATTCCTTCTTCTTTCTGTTTTCTGATAAAAAATCCTAAACACCAAGCAGTTAAAGGCTGCCATAAAACTGAGAGGAAACACTGACACTGGTGCTTTATCATCCTCCATCTGGGAGGCAAGCCAGCTCTTCCTACTTCAAGTTTATTTCTCCTACTCTGCTTTACCTCAGATAATGTCTCATAAACAGTTAAGAGGGTCATTTGTAAATGTCTTGGAATGGTTATTGCTCTCATATAGGCTTTGGATCTTTGTGCTTGAAGTGAGTGAACATCAAGGTAAAAATCAAAACAAATTCCCAAGCCCGGAGGAAGGACTATTTGGGAATGTCTCCTGTTCCTAGGACAGAAAAGCTATTTTTCCCCACCTTATTTTTTAAATTGTAAGCACCATCTCTCAGATTAAGTGAGACTTGTTTGCTTGCCAAGCTTGGTGTATCACTGAGCAACTTTAAACCAAGGACCAGAACACCTGAAGAGAGCTTGGCTGGAGCATTTTAACAGAATATCATGCCAAACAAGTAGGTTAAGCAGCAAGTCTCTGGGGGCAAGCTGCTAATTTCAACCAGGATTAGATTGTTAAATGAATTAAACCCACTGGTAGCAAGCGACAGCAGCATTTTTGTGAGGGCATGGAGACTTGTTTTCTCCCTCTCCTCATTTGTGCCTTATTCATAGATGTTCCTTTTTTTTTGGGAAAAGAAAATCCCTGCCTGCAGGTATTACCTGGCTGCCTGTAGAACCCAAGTGCCTGTTCCAGGAGGAGTAGCTACATGATTTATTTTAATATATCATTACACATTTATCCCCTGATCCTGTCCATCGGTACGTGGTCCCCACAGCTGGGGATGCCTGCAGTGCTCTATGAGCCAAACTGTGGTGCCTGAGCCATGGGATGCAGGTCACGGGCAAGGAGTTGGTACAGCACCACCCCCTCAAACTTTGGATGTGCTAGAATAGCATCCCCAAGCCCTGCTCTGAGCAGAGGCAGCAATAAGGGCTCCATCCCCACACTGCTGTGTGTGTCAGACCGTGTGGTGAAAAATGGGCCTTTGGCTAATTTCTTGTGACTGTGTTTGAAGAGGCAGCTGTGTAAAAAGACATTTACAATAATCTTTCATGTTCTCCAAAGGAAAAGAATCCACCTGTGTAATCTTTCAAGTTAAGCTTCCCTCAGGTCTTGTTTAACATTATGAATATGGCAGCTCATATAATTTTATTATCTGAACTAAATATTATTCCTTCTCTGTCTTCCTGCTATTTCTCCTAATCCTTATCAATAAAACTACTAGAGTATAATGATTTTATAGGATGCTGCTTCTTTGTCTTTTTCATTTTATTACTTCAGCTGTATTCTCTTCAAATGAGTGAATTAATATCCCAGTTAGAAACCCAAAGCAACATTACACAATCCACACAGCTACATCAGTCATGAATGCAGAAATGGAGATGATGAGATATTTACTTGTGATATCCTAGCTCTGAAAGGATTCCTCAGAAAACAGCAAAGAGAAGAATGTGTTGAACTAGGAAAGAAAACTGGGATCTACTCCTAAGTTTGACTGGAATTATTTGAAGATGGGCTATTTGGAGAGGTTCTGCTCTGAGCATACCTGCTGCTTCTTAGACTGTAGGAGAAGGGAAGAAAACAAATTCCCTGGATTTATTGTGTATGGACAGGGTGGTGGGGTGGTGGCCTGACCTCTGGAGAAGGCTGCATCCTGTTGGAGAAATCAAACTGTAGGAAGTGCAACAAATCAGAAATTTTTATTTACTGTCAATATCAAGGAACTCTGAGCTGCTTTCAATAATGAAATGTGAGGCTGGGGCTTGTCGATTCAAACTTCATCTCTTTGCCTTCAGCAAAAGGGGTATTTCTGTGCCTTGACCCTCCGTAAGACAGGAGTGATGAGAGATATCTACTTTAGGCAACATTGGAGATCTGAGCCGATGATTTTAGTGCACCCTGCAGCAATTACTAAGTAATTATTATGCACTAATTTTTTTCAGCCCAAGCCTGTAGTTTCTGCTCACTCAGGAGTAATTTTTGACTGCTGCACTCAGTGTGGTATCACTGCTAGAGTTGGTGTGAGTGGATGTATCCAGGTCTGAGTTCTAGTGAAGCAAAATCCCTCCTTGTGCAATACAATATATGTCATTGTAGGCAGGGTGTATTAGTTATTCTTTCATACATGGAAAATAAATGACCATAAAGCTCGCTAAGTCACACTGTCCGCAGAGATTCCAATACTGGATCTCAGTGATTTAAAAACAAAATTAAATGCTCCAACTAATTATAGTTCTCTGCACATATAGATGCCTCTGAGTGTTTGCAGCTGTCAGGTTCAAATATTTCTAATAACTGTGGCTATGACATTTGTTCAACAGATGAGGTAAGAATAAAAGATAAAGGGGCAGCAGCCTGGTTTGAGGAATGGAAAGGAGATCGGATACAGAACGTGATGCCATGGAGCATTATAACGCAGGTCTGAAGGTGGGCTTGAAAGCACCAGATTTTACAACTAAACTAAGTAGCAGGTGGTGTGGTAGCAACACTGAGAACAACAGGGAGAAAACACCTTGTGGAGGAAATGCTGCAAAACGTGTTACTCCAAGCCCAGACCTGAGAAGGTTGAATGTTAAGGTTCCTCTCAGGAGGAGTGTAAGGTCCTTGAACAGTTTGTGTCATTTCTGTCATGTTTTCCCATGAAGGAGGGCAGCAGTGTACAGGTGGATGTCTTACTCTAAAATTCGTAAGCACCAAATCATCTGTGCAGAGGCCTGAACCTCCTTCACCCCTGGGCTTCCCTGCAGCACAGCCTGGTGTTTGAGCGCACTTCACCCTGCACCATTCCTGCATTTCTGTTCCTTTTTCTGCAGAGTTCATTATTTCCAAACTGTGCTTGGAGGTTTCAGACTTGGAACAACTTACCTGTATCTTGCATAGCTGACTTCTCTCTTTTTTCCCCCCATTGCAAATAATTTTTTACACATTTCTGTCCTCAATTGCTGCAATATGCTCTGCATAAGACATGAGATGCCAGAAGCAATCTAGTTTTTCAAAGGTTTCCCTTTGAGAATTCCCTGTGAATTCCCATCATGACATTGTTGACAGAAGATACCTTAAAAGGAAAACACCATTAGGAAAAACACATGTTTGGGTTTGGGTTTTTTCTTTTGTGGGGGGAGGAGTGGAGGGGGGAAAGATTAGTAGACTATTCTCGATGTGTATGTCTGAGATCTGTGATCTGCAGAATCCAACTGTGCAGATCTATCAAGTTCAGCCATGCTGGGGTATGCCACACAGGTGGATGGTTTAACCTTGACAGTTGAGCTTCCAGCTGAAAGGAGACAGAAAAAATGAGATGGAAAAACATGCTAAAACCTGCTCAGCTCCCAGCCAGTCTTTGGAGCGCTGCTGCTGGATAACATTGCTCGTGGAACAAAGGCGCAGTGATGGGCGGCTCTTTCCAACACAGGTACTGGTTTTCCTAAAGCAATTGTGAAATAGCAAGGACCCTCCCAGCTCACAAAATAAAGGAGGTGTGGTGCAGTTCTGCTTTGATGAGGAAAAGGCAGTAACATGGATATGGCCTTGGAATGCAGCTGAGATCCTTGAGCAGAGTGTGTGTTTCACAGGGGAATGATGATACTCCCAATCTGTACATTTAGGGATGGATCTTTAAAACTGTACAACATTCATCCACAGAGTTTTCATTTCATTTATGCAGGAGAAAACATCCTGTTCTCAGGAGGAATATTCCAGAGCTGCCTTCCTCACCCACCGGCTTCACACTCTGCTGCCTCTGGAATGCGTCAGGTTTGGCTGCAAGTTGCATTTCTGCTGCAAACTTCCAGATGCATGTGTAGAGTTAGCATAGCTTGGGTTAACATTAAAAAAAGGAAATGCTAATGAAATGCTTAAGCACATACCTATGACACAATCTGAAACAGGTGGATGTGGAGCCATTGAAGGGCTCCTGCTTCACTCAAACCATATGTGAGACTCCTATTGCCATCCTAGGAGCAATGATCAAGGGCAGGAGATGACTGTTAGTGAGCATGATTTAAAACTGACTTTAGAAAGAGTAATTTATGCTTTGGAGCCTCCTCAGATGTGTACCCAGTAGGAAATTCTGTAGCTACACCTGTTTACACATCTTTCAGCTCACTGAGATGCTAATGAGAAACCCAGCCATCATGGGCACAGGGAGAGACTAACAATTACTGAGCACCAGAAAGAAAATGGGTTTCAGTGACTGATTTATCAGCAGGCTTTCCTGAAGGACAGATAATTTACACCAGGAGTTTGGAGGGGCCACTGAGCTGCACTCAGATTTTGTGGGACAAGGCTAGAGACTGCATCCAACAGGGCTGGTAAACACACAGTGCTCTGCAGCCAGGGATTGCCCAAGACAAAGATCCCTTTCACCTTTCCTCCTTTTTGCTTACACCCGCATTTTTAAATTTCCATGTGCCCTTCACATTTGTGAAGACTTTTAGACTTGATGGGGCTTCAGATCATATCACTCCTTCTGTTGAGATGTTTTCTTCATTCATTCATTCTTGTGCATTTGAAGGGCTTCACTTTGCACCAGGGTTCACTGGGGCTTCAGCATCTGTTTAACATCTCCCTGGCCTGATCCTGGCCATAGGTGCTGCTTGAAAATTTCAATAGAGAGAAACCAGTGTCCTTAGACTCGGGATGCATGTGAGAGTGGCCCTCCTTTGGCAGAGGTGAGACATGCTGCACCTTCTAGGAAACCACAGAGTTGTGGCAACTACTTCTTTGCAGGACAGAAATAAGGCTTAGTGTCAGATGACCTTTGCCTTCTTCCAAACATCCACATGGTCTTTTCTTTCAAAACATTTCTCCTTCAAAATCTCACTATCTCCCCAAAAATCTTCCCCAGGGAAGTGTGGTGGGGAGGGAGGGTGGGGGCAGGAAAGGCTGAGACACACTTTGAAGAGCTGGTGAGAACCCGTAGATGTGCAGAGATATTTCTACTAGAGATGCCCAAGCTGGGGCTGGATCACGGGGTGGCACCAGCATCCCTCTGCAGAGCAGTAGGTGCTGCACCTCTTCATGCCTCGGGAGTCTGGGCTGGGAGTGGTGGGAGTGAGGAAAACGCTTGGGGAGGTTGCAGGATCAAATGGGTTGCTTAAGTACTAGTCATTATAATTTTGTTTGTGAAGCATCATTTTACTTTCTAAAGATAAATACAAACATGGTGAAAGATGAATAAGGCTCAGTATAAATGGCCTTGAGGGTTTAAGAAGCTGTTCCTGCAGTTTTGAGATGCAATTATGTGATGCGAACATGCTCCCAATCAAAGCCACTTGAAGATTCCAACCACAGTCTCATCACTCCCCTTCCTAAAATCAGATTGCAAACCAGCAACAAGACATCTGCTTAATTATAGCCCGAAGAATGATGTTTGGGGTGTGAATCATGTTAGATTTCACACTGATAGATGAGGAGTGCAAGCGCTGATTGTATCTGCAGATTGGGCACGGTTCACACACCATGGCAAGGAGCCATCCCGCTCTGCTGTGTCCCTGGCAGGTCCCTGGCCTCAGTGGGACCCATGCTAGGACCACAAAGCACATTTATTTTCTGTGCCAAGTGCAGCTTTCCTACTGTGCAACCTTGTGCTTGCTCCTCCTTTTGTCTCCGAAGGCCTTGGGAATTGGAAGACTCCTTTTTGTCTTTGCATAAGCAGGACATAAATTCAAAGGGTTCTGCTGAATATTTGTTAAGATACATATTTATGTGCAAAACCCTCCCGACCCCTCAGAAGCCATTTAGTTAAAAGAGGATAAAGATGATTTACTTATGCCTTAGGGCTGTTGCTATTTAAACACTGTGTACATTTATGTCTATTTACTCTGGTATTTACTGAAAAAGCATAGTTAAATTAGCAGTTGCTGCCTCTCCTAAACCCTTTCTGAAGGATCTTACAGCACTCCTTTAAGGGAACAAACTCAGGGATGAACAAACCATGTCATTCTGGCTGTAGGACAGTGAAAGCAAACACCCTTTTCCAGTGGCTACAGGGAAATAAAAGGATATCTATGGATTCCTCAGTGTGGCAAACTGCTTATTTTAGTGAAAACTCCATCTTTGCAAACTGTGTTGTCACCACACTCTGCAAGAAGCATCAGTGGGGTGGTTTGCTTTGCTCTGTCACAGGTTTGCACACAAGTTCCTGACATCTCATGAACTCCATAAATGGTGCAGAAGGAGCAAAATTCCCAGGATTCTCCCACTTTGAGCTGGACAGGGTTCCTTTTTCTGCTGTGGGGTATTGGCAGTGATGGCAATGATGCAGTCGATAACTGGCTGGCTGTGCTTAATGACCTGAGGCACGACAGCTCCTCTCAGCTGGTTCCCAATCCCCAGGAAATGCACCTCGGCTTGATTACTGTCACCTAAAGAGTCACACATGTACTCTGCAAGCCCTCTTTTCATTAACTTAACTTGTGCCCAAAGAGCTGCTGAAGAAACAGATTTTTTCAATCAGATAGTGCGTTTTTGATTAAATAACTTGGTTTCTACCCATTTTCTCTTCCTTTCCTGCTGTACAGGAGCTATCTGTGTTTAATGCTGTAATGGGATCTTACCATAAACTTGTCTGTGCCCTTCTGCAGTGATGGTGTTGATAATTAAGACGTGTTATGGTTTTCCATTAAGTATATTTGTACCATATGGATATTCAACATGTCTCAGAGCAAAGACTGGTCCTGAAATTTGAGGACAAGGTGCAACGGATGGGAATTCAGAGTGAAAAGTACTGCGGAATTCTAGACAAGCAGGAAGCTCTGTATTCCCGTACCTGCCTGCCTGGAGTTCCCCTGCAGATGACTTTGGCACTGGTGTAAGAAATGAGCACGCAGGGTTGTTGTAAGTGTAAGCAATAATGTATGGCAAATGTTTGCAAAGCAGCTGAGAAAAAAGGCTGCTGGGGCAGGGCTTGGGTTTTCAGCCGCAGTAGCTGCACTAAGGAGTGGGACCTGAAGATCATGTGGCTTTGGGGGAGTTCTGGCAGGGTTGAATTAAGCATAAATCAGAAAACTTTTTTGAATAATGAGGTAAGACGTAGGAATGGATTTCTATTCCAGAAACAGCCTTATTCTCCCTCTAAATGAATGTTTTTCAGAGTTGTTCAACCATGGGTGTTCCAAGTTCAAGGCTTAGGCTCTGGTAGAGGGTGGGAAATTGCACGTACTCCTTGCTCCAGAATCAAGAACAAGAACAAATCTGCTCTTCCGCAGACAGAAAAAAGCCACCAGTACCCAGAAACAGAATGTGATGGCCCCAAGGACCAGGACCCCTCCTGTGCAGCTCTGCTGGGAAGCAAGGGAGGGTGGTGCTGCTGCTCTACTCCAGGTGCCACTTCCCAGCTTACTGGTGAGGACAGAATGGCATTTTACAGGTGAGGCAACATTTCTTTGGCAAAAAATTATCCCTCAGTCTTGGTACCCAACTGCATTTGGTGAAACTGCTGCTGGTTTATGTCTCTCCAAGACCTGTTCCAAACTTTTCAGCTTCTCACCCTTGGCATTGCAGTGTAAGAATGACTCTCCAAGCCCCACGATATCTGGAAATGGCAGATTCAGGATGTGCTTAAAAAAACAAAAGTAAAAAACAACAACAACAAAAAAGTTTTATTTATTAATTTACTTATTTTTCTCCTGAGCAAGCATCAGCCCTCCAGGACTGCAGAGAGCTTTGTGTGGAAGTTCTGGTATTGTTTCGCTGTTGTTGAAGTACAGAAACAGGTATGGGCTGGATTCTGGGGGCTCCTGTAGTTTGTTCATGTGTGGTGTGAGGAAAAGGACATGGGTCAATTTATTCAGTTTTCTTTTTAATATCATTCAAGAGTTAGAAAAGATTCCTCATTCCTTAAGTGTTCTTTGCTTTGCTGAAACAGCCTTCTGAAAAAAGTGGTAAAAAAGAAATAAAGTTTGAAGCAGTTCCTGTGTATAACAGGTTAAATAGCTTCGAAATGAAATGTGAAGTAAATAACTTTGAAGCATAGTTATCCCTTTTTCTTAGTGAATTCCTAGATCTCGCATGACACGGAGATCTTATTTTCAAGAAAAAGCCATAAAACCCCCATATTCTTTGGCATGTTTAATGGAAATCAATCTGAATTGAAATTTCAACTGTTAGTAAATCAATGCCATCCCCATGCTCTCTGTGAATACTTGCTTTTCCTTAAAGATCATGTATATTTATGAAAAAAAAGGCTGCACAGTGTCTGGCACACAGTGAACTAGACACTGATGGTGCTTTATAGCAATCACAAAGGATTGTGAGCTCCTACAACCCATCTTTGGGGAACAACCATGGGTCATGTGAGCCTGCATGTCACCTCCCTTGACAAGATCATGCTGTGTGAGGCACCCGTGTCCCTGCTGGTGGCTGCTCTGGGCCGAGGCATAGCCAAAGCTCTCCATACATCTTGCATTTCCCAGAAAGTGCTTTTCAGATTACTGAAATCCAGCTGCCTGCGAGTGGTCCCCACCGTGCACTGCAGCTCCACCTCTTTAGCAGTGGAGCTTGGCGGACTGGGCTGTTTGCCATGAGCTCTCTGTCCTGCGAGTTTGTCACTCATCCCTCGCAGCAGCCGCTGCCCGGAGCCATCCATCACCGTGTCAGCAGCAAGCCCTCGCTCGCTCCTTTCTGTGGATCACAATCAAAAGAAAGAGACATCCAGGGAAGGGAGGAACAGGTCTATGTGTCTTGGTGTCATTCTCTCAGAGGTGCTTTTTTCAGGGTGCATGACCCCTGGCGAGGACCAGCCCCACACACACTCTGAGGGGGCAGGGGTGGCACAGCACCCAGCAGTTGCACAGACATGTCTCCCCAGCTGATTGTACCTTCCCTGGGTGCCACTGGCCCTTGCCATGCTGAGGAAATGCATACATTAAATTTGCCATCTAGAAGTTACCTGCTGGTAATTATGCTCAGGTTACCTGTATCATTTATTACTTTTATATTAATTAGTTTTCCACATTCCACAATGTCACAGCTCTTTTCTTAGACATGTGTGGGACAGATTTTGAGGCTGTGTGACATAGGCACCAAGCCTGGGAATTAAGAATATGAATGTCCTTGAAGATACCAGCTTTTTCCCAGTCCCACATAACTTGGAGGATTAGCCAGAGGCTTCTTAAAAGTGCCATAGGAAGAGAGGTGCTGTGGGATCCAGTGCCAATGCCCTCCTTGAGGATTTTTCCTTCTGGAAAGATGTGAGGAAAGGATATTTCTGGGCTGTTTGTGCAGATATTCATGGGTCCAGTACACCCCTCTGTGCTTGCACTGCATGCCTTTACCTTGTTGACTGGTACATGCAATTTTTTTCCCCCGTGGCAGCCTTCCTGTCCCTACAGACGGCACAAGCTTGGGGAGCTTGCAGGAATAAATAATTTTTCTTGCGTCTGCACTGCTGCAGGAGCTGCATGAGGGCTGCCTGCACGGCGAGCACGTGCACTGTCTGCCCCATGTGCAGCCATCTGGTTCTGCTGAAGGTTTTGATCTCTCAGCCGGGTTTGATTTATGTGGCAAGAGCAGCGGCATTCCCACTGGAGAAGCCAAGCACGATGGTTAGCACTGCCACTGCTTAAGGGTGAGGTTGGATCCCACCAGGGCTGAGTTTTAGGCTGCCCCTTATTGGACACATCTGGTGAAGGAAAGGCGCTCTCCTTGCCGCTGGCCCACTCTGGCTGGGTTTGGGCCAGGCAACGTGAAACCCCCTGGCATTTTCAATGCCTCATGTCTTGGTTTGCAGGAATGCGGCTTTCCCCATTGAAATTTGGGAAAAGGATACTGAAGGGTATTTTTGCATGACAAAAAAAAAAAAAAAAAGGCAAAAAGAAACAACCAAAAAGGTTTTTAACTTAATATAAAGAGGGTTTTTTTTCTCCTCTTGTGAAGGTGGGAGCATCAGGTGATGAGAAGCCTCAGTGAAATGTTTTGTATGGCAGTGTTCAAGGGGGCTCAGTGACATCTTCAGTTTGCCTGTAGGGAATGTCACAATGCATCATTGCTCATCTTATGTCCTGAGCCATCCTCATGGACACCGATGTTTTTTCTCCTTTTCCTTCATTTCACAGTCTGTGAAACACCATGTTCAATGTTTGTATACTTGGAGCTCTTGTGTGTATTTGTTTTTTTTCCAGATAATATGACTTATCATGGTGCATTACCGTAATTTTTTACTATTCCCTTTGTTACATGACATTTTGCAAAGTTCATGAGTGAATAGTCTTTAGTTACAGCTGAGAAATGTGATTGTTGAAGGTATTGTTCCTGCCTAGGAGAATCCCAAACAAAAACTGAAATATGAATTTAGTCCAACCCAAAGATCTTTTATCTTAATTTCCTGGTGAAATCCAGCTGATGTGGGTAGGATGCATTGATTTAAGTTGAAAGAGCATTGTACTGGTACAAAGTGTTTTAGAATGGGAAGTGAGAAGGGAAAACTCGAATTGAAATGTCATAGGAAAGTTGGTGAGAAAAAAGATCTACTGTCCCAACCTGGAATGAGCACAGCCCTTTGCAGCAGGCAGGGCTGGTAAGCCCTGCAAAAAGTGATTTGTTAAGGTTTGGGTGTGTTTCTGTGATGCAGATACTGGAAGGAATTTTTATGGGATCTGGCCCTGGAATTGAGAGGATTAAATAGCAAAGGAAAAACCAATGTGCCATTTGTAACTGATAGCGCACAGAAATGATAGTTCTGGTAGGAACTGGAATTTGAGTCCCAGTTGCTGTAGCCAGCCATTTCTAACCATCTGTGAACAGCAACAGCCTGGGAGTCAGGGCTGGAGAAATGAGCTGCAGGACTCCTGCATTTCTTCATGGCTTCAGGAAGGACGTCCCATGGTGGGAAAAGGGGACACAGTCTCCTGAGTTCTGATTTTCCTGTTTTTGAAGCCATTAGTCCGTTTGTCAGAACTGATCCATGTGTCTAGGTGCCAAAGGGAATGACCACGGTGCAGTGTCAAACCCAGATGGAAAGTGCCTGAGACAGGAAACAAACCACCAAAAGCTCTGTTCAGCACTGCAGCCCACGCTGCTGCCGGGGTGCAGCAACACACTGTGCATCATGTGCTGCCATGGACTGTTTGTCTGTGTTCCATCAGCAGGCTTTGTGCTTTTTTCTATTGGATTTAACCCAAAATACAGTAATGATGTGGTAAGGCTTGCAGGAGAGAATAAAGGAGATATTAAAGGAGTTTAAGCACAGAACTGGAAGTCAGTTCAAGGTCCAGCCCTGTGTCCTGGTAATTCAAAGTGTTTTCTTTGCTCAGTCCACAGCCTGGCTGTGCTCTCTTTCTGTCCTGTGCATCATGATCTTGGAGTGTGATGGGACTCAGTTAATTTACACGTGTCTGGAAAATCACCTGTAGCCCGAGATGGAAGGTGGTGCAGGACAATCACTTCTTGCATTTCGTGTGTGCACTAACTGTGAGCTTGAATTTTGCTGCCAAAATGGAGCCTTGAACTGGTTTTTGGTGCTGTCTCCAGGTCTCACCTACGTAAAGAAATCAGAGTGTCAGAGAGAGAGAGAATCAGGGACCAGTTCCACTGCATTCCCCTGGGCATTGGGTGGTGTCATCTAAGCCAGAAATGCTGGGATTTGTAAAGGCTGCTGCCAAGCCTCTTGGAATTGTAAAGGTGCTTCCAAGATTTTCTGACTTGCCTAAGGATCTCAGTTTAATGACACAGCAAGTGACACCCAGCTTCCTAGAAGAAGGAGAGCCCTTTGTCCAGCTCCACGGGGACCAGCGGTCCGTGCCAGCCGAGCTGCTTGGGATGGAGTGATGCTACAGCTGGTGTGGCTGAGGGGTGCAGAGATGGCAGCACTGGTCCCCGCTGAGCCCGGGCTTTTCTTCTCTCCCGGACCTACGGCAGCTCTGGGCAGGGAGCAGCAAACCTGCGGGATGCCTTTCCTGTTGGATATCTTGCATTTTGAGTCGGGCCATTGCCCCGCTGCAGAAGGTGGTGGGAGGAGGGAAGGGACACCAGGCCTGCAAATTAGCATCAAAGGCTTGGTGCGAGGTTTATGGGGACATTTACTAGTGTTGTTTTCATTATTTACACCAGTCTTGGTTCTAGGAGTTCTCATTAAAAGTGTAATAAATGTAAAAATATTTTACAGGCCAATAAAAGCTACAAAGCAAAAATAGCTTTATATAGTGTGTTTTTTTTTTCTTTTGCAAAATACTGTGTGGTATCATCTCGAATCTGCTGATTGCTGATGGGATGAGAGAAGCCCCTCCATTCTGGTGCAGTGTAAGGGGATAAGATGGGGATCAGGATTACTTTCCAGACAATTAATTTATCAGGTAATGGTCTCTTCACTCTCAGTTACTGACTTTGATGAGAACATATTAGGCCAAATATAAATATTTTCCTTTTATTTTCCTGTGGAAAAGACAGAAAGCCAGATAATTCATATTATTGTTTAAAAAACAGCATGAAATGTATTCAGAAAAGCACCGGAATGGGACTGACAAAGAGAAAAGACGTTAATGTTTTCAAGTTCCTCTATAAAATACATTTGCATAAACATGCTGTATGTAGTTAGATCTAGCCTATAGTTTCTCTAAGTATGTTAAACAAGGAGAGTGATTTCTGCCAAATCCTCTCTTAGGTTTGGGATGTGCAGTCCTCTGCAGAAGGACAGAACTAAAATGAAGGAACACTTTGGAATGAACTCAGCTTGGAGGCAATCCAAAAATCTTGTGGAATGGGTGGAGACGAAAAAGAAATTGAATTTAACCATTAAATCATCCAGCAACTTGGTATCTGTGACATTTATCTTGTCTCAAAAATAATAATGTTCCAACGTCTTAATGACATCTAAACATCTTTGATCACAGAGCAGACAAATTGGTCCAAAAATGATAGATTTGTCTGTCTCACCCGGGTTATCCCAATAAATACTGAGTCAGCTTTGCAAAAGGAGTGGTTGTCAGAAGTGTGGAATGAGCATAGATGTGCTTGACCTAAAAGAAGTTGGAGGTGTCAGCTGCAGCAGTCTGTGGACCTCCTTGCTAGAAAGCCAATTTATGACTCCTGGTTTTAGGCTCTGGCATCTGCAAATGCTCTAAATATTTCTTTTTTACAGCTGGCCTGTAAAAGTTGCTCTCATAATTTTGCATGAATAATGATTTTTGCTCATGCAGGGTTTTGGTCCCAACTTTTTTTTGCATGTCAAAAATCTAACCCGGTACATGGAGAGAGGGAATGAGGAGGAAACTCATTCCTCCTAGAAGGAGCCTCTGCCTTTTTCCCTGCATGCTGACTGAGCTGACCTGTGGCCAGCATAAGGAGGGCATTATTTCATGAGCACCAGAAACGTAACAATCACCACAAAGACCAATAATGGCACAACCAGCTCAATGCCATTTTTGAAATCCAGTTTCAGAACTGAGTGATGCCAGGCAAAAACACTTAAGTATTTGCATCCCATCTGGCAGGTATGAGCAGAAAACTCAGGAAGACCGTGCAATTACACCACTTATTAATTTGGGCTTTCAACCTGAATATTCCACTGCTGGTTTTTTGTGAATGTCTGTGACCAGAATTGAGTTTCACTGTGAGGCTACTTCAAGGGGAGGCACAAACCAGCCAAAAGTCACACAGCATTTTCTAAGCATGGAATAAATTTAGATCCTTGCCTTTTCTTTTTCTTACTAAAATGTTGGAAAGAAATGTGGGGCTTGGAATGGGATGATCACTGCAAGAAAACATGGCTGGTTTTACTGCCCTTGCTATTGTGCCCCAAGGCCACAATTAGGTCTGGAATCCCATTGTGCCAGGCATTGTCCAAACACAGAGGAAGGAACAATCCTTGACTCCAAGGTCTGCAGTATTGATTAACCTTTATTTATTTGTGCAATTACTAGTTTATTATTATGCACAGTCATTTGCTTTAGAAGGGAAATGTTCTCTATCCAGAAATAATGAGGTATCAGTCATAGCATAAAGCCAGGCATTGCATATAGGAAGCATGGAAATATTTTTTTAATTTTCATGGTTGCCTTATTGAAGTTTCAGGTGGGGGCTACACTCATGGCCTGTGAAAGCCCATGTGATCAGGACACAGAATTCCTGGCAGTCCCTTGGGAACCTGCATCCTAAAATAACATGCACTTAGGCTATATGAGACAACAGCAGAGCTGGGACTAATAGCGTCCCAAATCCCAAGCTGTTTCCCTTGCAGTAATATCTCTTGTTTCTGCAAAAAATTGATATTCTGTGAGTATGGCTCTATAAACCACTGTCTTGCAAAATACACTAGATTTAAATTGATTATTTGGGTAATCTCTATGTCTCATTGGCTGCTGGCTAAAATACCATTTTCTTGTCCACACAGTGATCTTGGCTTTCCCATTACACTGATGTTATCTCTTTTGCTATCTTGTAATTTACAGGAAATTCAGAACTGGATGCAATCACAACTCATAATTTGAAATGCTAATCTTAGGCCTGTCACTCCAGCTGTATCACATGCAGTCTGCTACATTAAACTTTAGTGTCTACCCTAATAACCATGTGAGGCTAGAAATCCAGGGATTAGCTTTGATTCCAGTTTAACTACTGATAGGTGCCTGTAGTGTTGCAAAGGACTCTTTCTCTTCTCTTCAAAGTGCCGAGCATCTTTGCTTTGGTTTGTTTATAAGCTGCTGAAAGCTGGTCTAGCACAGTTTTTCTCCAAATAGGACGACTATAAATTTTATTTAATTTAGCTGAAGAATGGTGCACTCAGAGCATCAGTGACTCTATTTCTCACTCTGTGCGTACTGCAACCTGCCTGCTGTAAATATGCCAGACATTGGGATGCCAGGAAAAGACGTGAATTTTCTTTCATTCAGGACCATCTGGATAGTGTGAATGGGTGGAAGACTGGGTATGAAGCAACTGTATTGTGTAGAAGATGGGTAAAACCTAGGCCCTGTTGAAACTAAGGGTAATATTTCTACTGACTTCAGTAGAGCCAAGATTATCCATGATGGTTTGGTTTGGGCTCATGGCATTTACATTGTCCAAATAGAAGCTGGCAAGGGAGGTAATTATTGTTTTTATTTGTCTCTCAGTCATGTGAGTGCTCTCTCCATGTTGGGTAGGTAGGAAGGTGTAACATCAGAAGTCTGGTGGTGTTCACTTGTGTCAAAAGTGGGTAAAATTCATAGGCATATGGTCTTCTGCACAGTTAGTGCTCCTGAGTTACAGGCTGGAAATCATAGTCATTTAGTTTGGAAATGATTAAGATGACCGAGTCCAAATTTGAATCTAAAGCTGCCAAGTCCACCGCAAAGCCATGTCCTCATGCACCACATCTACAAATAGGATGCTTCCATAATCCTAAGTGCCTGAGGACGCAAGAAGACCTGTTTGGACTGCAGACTGGAAACTCTCTTGGCAAACATGTCTGATTTCTTTTTCATAGGAAGGTCTGGCCACTGCCTCAAAGAATGAGGTTGGGCACAGAGATGCCCACGGTGCAGGCCTGTGGTTACCCCATCTGTGGTTACCCCAGGGTGTACTACTGCCCTCCAGCCACCCAGACAGCTCCTCTCAAAGACTGAAGGACAAGAGAAGCCAGGGAAACTACTCCTGCAGGTACATTCGAGGATATTGGCGAGCAGAAAAAGACTGTGGAGGCTCAGCAGATCCCCACTGTGGCCAGAGGTCCATCTGTGGAAGGAGTGTGCAGAGGTTGCATTTCTGACTGAATATGTTCTGTAAAACCTCTCCAGCTGGTTGGGAATGGAGATTTATATGCATGCTTTAAAATTTGAAGCACAGCACTGAGTTGAATCAGTAAGTGGTGGTTGGTTGGTTTTTTTTTTTTTTTTGGTTTTTTTTTGTGTGTGTGTGGGGGGGGTTTAATGTATTTTTGTAATGCAGCTTGCACTGGGAAGGGTCTCTTGGGATAGAGTAGCATCTCTTCTAAAGATCACAAAGGATAGAAAGCTAAACAACCTGACAGGGGCTACACTTCTCTGCCAAACCTCCTTGTTCATACACTTGCTCTGTGTGGCCTACTAGGAAAGACAGGCATTCCCTGGTGTTGTAGCTGTGAGCTGATGATCCTCTGTATGAGAGAGTTTTCCCCAGCACATCAGACTTTCCTCAGAGTTGTTCAGAGAAAGATTTTAGTTTTGCGTCAGTTTGGAACAAGACTCATTACTGAAGCTTGGGTTTTGGCTTTTCTTTTTTTTTTCCAAACTGAATTCTTGTTGTTCAGCCAGTCCTTGCTCTCTCAAGGCTATGGCAACCCCCAGACAGCTCTGGGACTTCCATTTTTATGCAGGATCTACCTTTTGGCATCTGGGTGCTCTTCTCTGAGCACCAGAGAAGCACCCAGAGCACCCAGAGCTCTTGTCCCTTGTATTCCAAGGCACATAGTGGTTCAGAGGGGATTCTTTGGGATACCTTGCCAATTTGTTCCAATCCCTGACAGATTTGGAAGGATACCTTTGGCTGTGAAAAATGCTCACCCCTCTGAATCCAGGCTTAATGGCTTCCTAAGTATTTTATAAGGACTCACTGTAAATTTTTCTAGGGACTATTTTGAATGAGTACCTGAGTTGCTGGTATGGATAGGTGAAAAATTTTAATGACTCCTGTGTGTGGTTTATAGCTATTTTTGTGCATATTTTCAACAGCTACAATGGTTACGCCCATAAACTGAAAAAAAGAGAAATCTCTTTCCCATCTGCTGGCTTTTCTTGCGCCTCATGTATATTCTTGTTTATTCTGCTGGGTTTCCAAGATGGAAGTTTGTACAAACATTTTAGAGTTTTGAAAAACAACAACTAGAGGCAAAAGAAGGAAAAAAGAAAACAAGGAGCAGCGTGAACAGCTCTCAAATGGGTCTGTGCATCCTTTGCTTTACCATCTGGAGCTTCAAGCTGGCATTAATTTTTACAAAGTTTGGGACATGAAGAACCTCTTGTTTTCTGCTCTGTAAATGAAAGTGACATGCTGTTTCTTTCATGTATATTCTTTGGAATATGCCCCCTGGCTGTATAGCTCCATACTTCCTGAAGATTATGTACATATGAAGGAAATAATCACAGCAGAAGCCACCCAAATACCTGTGGGTGATCGGATAACCCAACCTGCTCTACAACTTTTGAAAATCCTGAGTCAAGTGTTTGCTATCAAAAGAAATTTCCTGAAAAAAAAAAAATTTCTAGGGTTTGTGCACACTAAGTAGTTTTATCTTCTCTTCTAGTTTTTGCAGCAGAGAGGTGAGGAATCTGCAGACACACAGGGAGGAGAGGTTGAGGGAAATGGGTGAGTGAAAAGATCCCTTCAGTTGGCACCAGTGCCTGGGAGTCTTCTTGGGAAGAGATGAAATTTTTATGTAAAGGAAAAGCAAGTGCAACTTGTCCATCTGGTTTGCCACCTGTGGCTGCTGTAGCAGTATTTTCAATGTTCATCATGAGTACAGTTAATGCTATTTTGGATAATTCATTGATTTCCATACAATCTCTGTTGGCCATACTTCCTATGCAGGGAGCCAAGCATGCCAACTGCTTTCTAATATTAACTGTAAGCTGAAAATAGAAAGAGTGTCTGATTTTCACACTGGTTCTCCCCAACTGCAAGTAGAGGTTGGCATTAGCCAAGGATGCTGGCTTGGTTATGGTCCAGAGAAGCTCACACAGGTTTTAAGGGACACTTCCAATCTCCCATGGGCTTCATGCAGGGGAAAGGATGTCCCAGCCTGGCTGCAGCACTGTGGACGTGTCTCTGCTGGACACGGAGGAGCAGCCACCATCTGTGTGCTGGCGACCAAGGCCACAGCTGGTGTTGAGGGCACCGACAGACCCAGGCCGCCGCAATGGTGCAAACAGAATATCTGCGTGGAGGCGAGCTGTGTCCGACGGGTTGCAGCTGTCCCTCTGCCTGCTGGCCACCCCCGCCCCGCTCCAAATGTAAATCATCACCCTTTTCCCTTTTAACATAACAGTTGTGTCATTTAAAAGCTCAAAGAGCTGAGAAAAAAGTCTACTTGTTTAGAGAAACCATTAAAACAAATTATGAGCATTTAATAAATGGGGAAAACTGTCTGTTTGTCATAAAATGGAATTTTCCCTTTAAATAGCCAAACAACCACCCAAAAGGTTCCTCATAGATGGGTGTGTTGGGGGATATTTCCAGGGTCAATCTGCACTGGGGTCCTTTCTGGGAGCCTTTGGCCCAAATCCCTGCACAGATGGATGGAAGGCTCAGGGTGGGGTAAAAAGCTGTGCTGATACCTTTTGGGACTGGAGATGGAGCAGGAAAGCTTCCTTGGTCTTGTGGTACCCAGAGAGGCTGGCACACATTGCCTTCACCCTGGCAGTGGAGGGAAGGGAGCACAAAGCCCAGGTACCACATTGTGCTCGGCTCCATGGACTGCCCTTGGCTGCTCCCTGGGAGGAGGGTCTGCCTCGCATGCAAACGACATTTTTCGTAAAGCCTAGATGCATCTCTTGAATAAACAGTAGCTTGGCCACTGCCTTTGGAGAGCAGTTCAGGGTTCTTCTCACTTCTCATGTGATCCACCTTTTTTTTTTTCCAAAACATTTCCTGATCCTGAGCTCTTTCCTCAGGTTGTGGGAACATTCAGGTTTGGATCTGCAGTGTGTGGGCTGGCCTCTCTCCAGTTGTTTAACAGATGATTGCTTTGGATAGGATTATCTTGGACAGGCAGAGAATTATCTCTGCAGTGCTGGGGCCGCCTTTGCCCAGGGAGAGGGGAGTGACCAGACCGAGCTGTGATGCTCATACTCTTGCTGGCAAGTGCCTCCTCCTGACAGTGTATTCCAGCTCTGGACCTGTGATCCCATCTTTAACAGCTTTTAAGTCCTTGGTCCTTAAGAATGATTGATTACTGGTTAAACCCCCTTGTAATGATCCTCTTTACCTTTAGAGCCTTCCAAATTTTGGGAGAAAACCTGTTGTGTTTTGCTGTTTGGTGACTCAGGAGCCTGAAGGTAATTAAGTCCTCAGCTTTTAAGTGCACAACATCTCTGTGTATGGCAGGATTGCAGCTTCACCGGTGTGAAACCTGCCTGCCGGCTTCCATGAGCTGCCGTCATGGAGAGCCACAGGGTGCCTGCAGTCGTGTTGTGGACCAGCTCCTGGGGGCAGCAGATACGGTCTGAGCCAACCCCTGAGCAAAGCAGGAGCTGCAGCATGGCAGGCTGCTCAGGACAGGCAAAACCAGATGGGCTCTGACAAGCACAAAGCTGCTGCATCCCTGACACCATTCATCCACTTCTGATGGGGCCAAGGAGTGGCTTGCTGAGCACTTGGGGCACTCCTGTCATGCACCCTATGTGGTGGCTAGCCAGTTTACTGGAGATATCTCACGTGTGGCTGGCATCCCTACAGGGAGTTTACATATTTCTCTGAAAGCACTTGGAGCCAGCAGTTTTTACAAGATAGTTGTCGCAATGAGGGGATCGGATTTGTTCTTCTGTCATGATGGAATTGGGCAAAACTGGAGGGTAAAGAAAAAGAAAAACTTTTTTGGTCAGTCCCCATTTTGGCTACGGGTTCCAACAATGTGGCAGGGTGGGAGCCTGGTGGTGTTTGCTGGAAGATGGTGTGGAAGGTTTTGCTGAATCTTTGTAGGTGTGTGAATTTGGAGATGGTGGTTTTTAAGGGTTCAATTTAATTTTAATTTCTCTGTGGGGTTCATGAGGAACAAGTGCTGTGAAGATGAAGGTGTGAAAACAGCATTCAGCAGTGAGAGTGCTTCCATAAGGGGCAATGGCAGTGTCTCCACTGGGAGCTGGTGCTGGTTAAGTGAATCAGTCAGGAGGAAGCACATATGAGAAAGGCCAAATAAACTGGGTTTGTGATAAGGAAGATGTCAAAAAAATATGTTCTGAACAGAATTTTGAAGATGATAACAGAGGGAGAAAAGGAAAAATGGAAGAAATGTTACAAGGGCAAAACAAAAAGGTTTCAAAACAGGCTCAGTGTGTGGGTGAGATGGTTACCAGAGCTAACTGCTCAATTACAAATTTTGTCATGGACAGATAGATCAGGTGGCTCTTCTGCAAAAGTGACAATGTGGTGTGGACTCCCCTCCTTAGACATTGCCAACAGTCCCAACGTCTGGTCACAAAATGTGGAGTAAAGCCCGTCTCCCTTCTATCACCCTCCTGTGAGCTGAACTGGTTCCAGCCCAGCCTAATGTGTCCAGCCAGCTTGAACCTGGCATTTGGGATAAAGCAAGGTGTGGAGACAGATAAAGTCTGAAGGACCTTACTAAAAAAAGGACAGTTGAGAGATGGTGACTCGAGGGCACACTGCCCTTCTGGTGCACGCTGTCCCTGGTGGGAATATTAACACCCTTAATGAGAGAGGCACTTTGTCAGACTGTCCAGTTCAAGTTGATAACAAGTATTTTATTACCTCCCTATCACTCATAAAAAGGAAGAAAATCCTCTATTCTGCCTTCTCATTACTTTAATCTGGGAGTCCTCCTCAGTCAGATGTGTGGAGACTTTTCTTTGTGAATTGGAGCAAATTCTCCAGCTTCTCTCCCACAGGTTCTAATCCCTTCTTTTGTTTCACCATGTGGTTGTGTAAGCAGTTCCCTTGAGAACAGGGCTCCAGGAATATATAATTAAATCAGAAGTTTGGCACTAATAAGTGATCTTATCACTTTGTTGGGCTTTTTTTCAGGTCTTTGTGTGATATTCTAGGCCGTTCATTTGAAGCTATTTAATTACAAGGTCCCCATAATAGAACCAGAGCCTTGGATGGTGTTTTTTTTTTAATCTGGTTTTAATTTTTTTTCTTTATACCATGTGTTATGATGCTTTGTGTACCAGGTGACTTAGGAGGGGCTGACAACCCTTCAGGACTGTCACCGACAAAGCTGACTCTGCAGATTGTTTTTGCTATGAGTAATTACCGAAAAGGAACTCCTCTTCAAGCCCCAACAAAATGGTTGAACCCTAGAACATGAGCTGCCATCAAGCCAAGGGTTGGAGCCCGCTAGGGACTGCACTCTGCTAGGGGAAAGAATAAAGTAGGAAGAAAGCCAAATCCTGTTGAAAGTCCCACTCCCAGTGAGTTTTCCTGTGTTCTGTGCTGTTCAAAGCACGGCACCTTCTCTTTGCTGTCTGTGGGTGGTGGAGGTGTGCGGCTGCTGTGACCTCTGCGGGGCGGGACTGTTGCCCAACACAGTTTTCCATGGGTTGAACCTCTCCATTGTTCAGCTCCGGGGTGATGAGGTATCAGGGTGCAGCCTTCACCCCTGAGAAGCCTCAGGGCCTGAGTTGACTAGGTGTGAAGTTGTTTGAATACTTCAAGATGAAGATAAGATATGGAGATTTAAAAACTCTATTAAAAACCTGCCATCTATTGAAGTGCATTCTAGGTAATGGGTAAGTGTGTTCAGGATGGAGCTAAAACTGATGGAAAACAGTGTTATAGAAGTCCCTCCTCTAGATTGTCTTCAAATCACTCAATCTCCTCTCTTCATTTTTCAGTACACAAAAATTTTGACAACTAACCTGCATCTCCTCCTATAAAAATGTGCAATAAGACTGAGGACAATGTGAGACATGAGTGCAATAACACAGGTTGTGGCATGGTGTGGTGGTGTGATTGCATGGTGGAATGGCAGCATGTGCAACCTAGGGCTTTCAAAATGCCAAAACATGTTTTGGTTTGTGTTTTTGTTGTTGTTTTTTGGGTTTGGTTTTTTTCCCCAGAAGAACTCTGTTCTAACTCTCATGTCCATTCTTGCTGCTGGTCCACTGAGGAGGTGGGAGCTGAGCTGCCACGAGCAGGGTGACAGGTAAGGATGGTTGGCTTTCAGCCTCAGGGAAGACTGGAAGGAGCCATCAGTCAGCTGGAAGCAGGAGCACAGGCTCTAACCATGGGCCCCTGCTGGATGGCATTTTCCTAAATGCAGCCAGGCTGTATTTCCCCCTTGTGTTGCTCTTTTGCCCCATGAAATGTCAGACAACAGTCTGCATATCTGACGTTCCAAGCTTTCAAACATTACACAATCTGAGATGGAAATGGGCTTTTAAAACTATCTGTTTGCTTGAAAAAGCTTCAATCTCAGCAAAACTGTCCCTGGGAAGCCCTTCCCCCTCTTTAAACAGCAAAACTGAGCTTCAGCAATACTGGCTCTATCTCTGGGCATGACAGTGGAAACCCCTCTGCCTTCCATTGGCCATGTGGCTTGGGGTAAAAACCTCTCTGCTGGTTTAATTCATCAATGAGAACCTGCTGACTGATGTCCTACAACTGTCCTGGCATGGTTTGCTGCACACCTGAGCCTGGAGCTGGCTCAGGAGCTCCATCCCCTCACCATGCTCAGGCAGAAATCCTTGGTTCTGAAATTCAGATGTGAATGAAATAGCAAGCGAACAGAGATTAACATACTCTTCCAGTGTAATTTTCAGGTCCCATTTTGTTGCTTTTCTGCCCACTTGGAATGCTGCTCCATTTACTAACTTCTTATTTGCTTTCCTTCCAGCTTGCTTACCTATCATCACTAATTACAGAACAAACAATGGTGGTAATACAGTCATGAATAGCAACCTTTCGGTGTTTTTTTCTTTTGTGTGTAGGTGCACCTGGTTCAAATATTTAAGATAAATGGGAGTGACTTTCCAATTCTCCTCTCCTTTGCCTAGCAGCACAATTTCTATCAGTCAGTTTTGGTACAGAATGAGCAGGCAGCAGGAGGTTATGCCAGGTAGGCAGAAGGAAAGGGCGTTCTGAGATCTCCTGTAAACACAAAATTCAAGGATTGCTGCCCAGCACCATTCCTTCCACTTTTAATATTTTCTTCCCCCTTGATTTTGTGCTGACATTGTTCTTTTTGGTTCTTTGTGATCCTGTTGGTGTTGAATGATACTGAAACTCCTTACAGCAAGCGTTAATGTGACCCCAAAATCACAATTTCCCCACCAATTCAGAAAAGAGAGAAATTTATAAGAGAAAATAAACCATTCTTGTACAAGTGTCTTAATGCAACACAACACTTGGGTTAAACACAAGCATGGATCCATTGATTCCCTGCGCTGCATCCACATAAAAGTATCTCTTCAACCTAGATTTGAGGTTACAATGGAAAAACAAGCAATCTAAATCCACTATTAAGTACACCAATAAAAACACCTCACCACTGAAGCTTAAGCAAGCCTTAAAATGTACCTGGAAGTAGGAAATTGCCTATTCTAAGTGGAATAGATGTTGATATAAAGCTTTTAATTAAAATGGAATTACTGTTTCAGCTAATTTTTCTGTATTTCCTTTCATTATTTTATGAGTCTGGGCAGACACATGTCCCTGTCTGCACTGGGAATGGCTCTGACTGGGCACCAGCTTCCACCTTGGACATATCCAGCCCTCTGAAAGATATTTTGACCAATAAGATACAGTTCAGAAGGACAGTTTGGTTTTAGCTAATACCCGTAATTGTTTATTTTTATAAAAAATCCACTTCTGCTCTACTGATACCCAGGTTCTCCGCCCTTTGGAGCTGCGAACATTTCTGAAAAGAAGGTGTACATTTCTACTACCAACCTCCTTGCAGGGAGACATGATCTGCTTAGTGAAGACAATCCCTGAGTAACCCACTGAACTGGTTTGTTTTTATTTTGATGTAGTGATAACTAGTTGTGCTCTGGGATAAACCAAGAGTCACTTCTTAAGGTTGCAGGCATCCATTATTTAAGAGATTGAAATGGATCTCTGTCTGTTCAAATGGATCATTATAATGTTGCTAACTCAAGGAATAATAAAATCATTTAAATTGGGTCTCAGAAAACTGAGAATTTGTCTCAAAAGTCTTGGGATCCTCCTTCAGTCGTATCAGGAAGGTGTTTATATCTCATCTTTTCATTCCTTAGCCTTCAGCTTATAACCAGGATGGCTTTTCCTGCAGCTCATTATGCCTTTGGAGAAAGGGAGCTTGAGCTAATTGCCTCTCTATGCGTCTCCAGCAGCTGAGCATTTAAGAGTAATGTTCAAAGTGTAATACCAAAAATTTATATATTTCCTTGGTGTGGTCTCCCAGTGGATAGATTCAGGATGCTCATCCTTTTGTGTCAGACTCTCAGTTTGCAGTATCCATGTTCATTCCCAGTATCTGATATATAATTGAAGGAGCACATCTGATATATCTATAACAAAGTCCCTGTTACTGACTCTGCATGCGCTGGTCTCGTGTCTGTATTTCTACCAGTGTGAGCACGATGAAGTGCAAATCCTGCTGCTGCTGGAACTGTGGAACAGTGAAGTAACTTCCAGCATCTTGTGCTTGCATGAGACATGGTGAGATGCTGAGCTATGCCAGGGAAATGCCTGGGATGAGGGGTTATCTTGAGCCTGTCAAGGGCATGCTGAGGCTGGGCTGGAGGAAAGCTGTGTGAGTCTAGAAGGAAGGACATGCTTTAATTGCAGCCATTCACCTGCACATCAGAAGCAGGAAACGTGCATCATCCTCAGGTCACAGTTCTGCCTTGCAGGAACAGCTTTCATCACCTGGCCCCAGTGTTTCCCCAAGACTTAAAAACATTGACCTGCTGGGACGTGTCTGCAGCCTCCAGAGGTGAAGGGAAGACCAGGGTGGGGTGGAGACACCCGCACCCCTTTGCCATTGCAGAATTCCACAGGGCATGGCGCCGGCGAGGGCTCCTCACCCCCACGCTGCTTGTTTGTGCTGCTGGAGGAGGGTGCACAGGCTCTGCACTCCATGGGTGCTCCCCTGCACCTGCTGGGTCCTGTGAGAGCTGCCCTGGTGTCCGACCTTCTCTGGTGCTCCATGGGTGAGATATCATGGCTGTGATGGTGCACTTACATGGTGCACAAGAAGGAGGGGGTCCTCTGCATTTGGAGGAGGAAGTCTCTGCGTGCAGCTCCTAAACTTCATCTGGGCTTGGGACTGGACCTCAGGGTGCTCCTCTCCTATGTGAGAGCCTGTCAGGCTGGGTGCTGCAGGGGCAATGTGTGCAGGAATCTTCTTTGCAGATGAGATAATCTTCTCTTACGTCTGAGATAAGCGCTGAGCTGCAAATGCACAGAGAGGAGCAGAGAACTTCTGGGAATTTTAGACATCTGGAGAACTTTACTGTAGAAAACACAGATGTTTATAGATGCTTTCTGCAGAGTCATGAAGGTTTGAAGATCATAATTTCGTGCTTGGGCATTTAAGTCCTTTTGCAGATTTCCTGGCTCCACAGCTTCTGCAGTGGCAGAGGAATGATTTGGATTAGGGCAGCATGCAAGCTTCTCAGGATAAATGAGCTTGCTACATCCAAATGAAATAAATCTCTCTCTCACTTTTCTCTCAATTAAAATTATTATATTAATAATTATAGAGGTGTTGGAAAGATCATTAATATGTGGCCAAAGTCTCAGACTTTTGTGTGAAGTTGCATAGGAGTTCAAAATACTGTTACTGTCAGTTTATCACTCATTACAATAATCCAATTAATTAATGTTCTTTTTTAGTGTTGACTGGCAGGTATTCTATGTCTCACATTGAATAATTATAGCCACAGTACTTCCCTTGTTATTTTGCACAAGAGCAATTCTCACCATTTGGTCACCAGTAGGACAAATAAAATAAAAATGGGATATTCCAACAAGAGGCAATGTGTGCCACTTCCTTGATCTGGATATATTACAATGAGCAAAAAACCCCCTCCAACAATTCCAGTGTTCTCCTCCCACTACTGTGGGAGGAGAAGAGTAGGGAAGACATGACCTGTTTCCAAATGAGAGCTTGGAGTTCATGCTATCCCTTTGCCATTTTGTTACAACACCGTCTTTTGCTTTGAAAAGAGACTTAGATAGGATACATTCAAAATACTACCCATTAATTAGGAAAATACTCTAAGCTCTCTTTTCCTCCCAAGTCCAGGGGAGCTGAGAGCAACAGCCTCCCTGCACATGGTGAGAGGTGATTTACTGTAGCCCCAACATAGCAGGTATTTTCTGGGGCTGCAGCACAGACATGCCATTGATAATTCTGCTTTTGTTTTGATTGCTTCCAACTGCAGAATGAGGGAGACTTAATTGGCAGAAATTACCTCATTCCTGGCTTGATTAAGGCCTCCATATGTGTTTTATAAGTAGTCTTTTCAATTGTTTTATCACTTGGAGGTTTCAGCAGACTAAACATGATTTATGGTGTTTTGCCTCTTTCCCCAAATGGGAGCCACTTCTGACCATCTGCCCTGCCTGTGGCCACGGGCACTGGTGAGTGGAGATGGCTGGGCACCCTCCACCCCTCCCTGGGGTGTTTGCCCAGCCCAGGGCTCAGCTGAGAGCAGGGTCCCCATGGGGTTCGTATAGGGCAGTTGTCAGCACCCGCCCCATCCCCGGTGCATGACTGAACAGGGCTGTTCTCTGTGTTCTCTGTGTTCTCTGTGTTCTCTGTGTTCTCTGTGCTGCTCTCTGTCAGGCTCCTTCATGGCATGGCCCAGGCTTGCCCTGACAGTCCTTGTGGGCGATGCTTGCATTAGCTGCTGGCTGATTTCCTCTGCTCCCTTTCTGATTGTATTATAATAATGGAATAAAGCAAATATATATATATAACTCAATATATCAGGCTTTCATAACTATTTGGGCTGCAGTGTACAGCCTCCTGCAGCTTTGGGAAAGGCTCTTGGAGGGGACATCTCCATCCCACTGAGCTGCTGGATTATCCCCCTTCATGCCTGAGGGAAGTGGCCGAAGATGAGCTTCATCATGGGACCTTGCCTTCCATCTAGTCCTGTCCTATATCATGTCATGTCATGTCATGTCTTGTCATATCACCAGATGTTTTGTGTTAGGAGGGCACTTATCTCATTCCAGCTTCTACAGGCAGAGACAGCTTCCACTCTCCCAGGTGGCTCTGAGCCCCATCCAACCTGGCCGTGAGCGCTTCCAGGGATTGGGCAGCCACAGCTTCTCTGGGCAATCTGTGCCAGAGTCCCACCACCCTCACAATTTCTTCCTAATAGAAATAATAATTCTACTAATAGTAGTAGTAATAATAATAATAGTCCTTCCAAATCCACCCAGTGTGAATTAAAAGTCAGACGTGGAAAGATGAGTGACTGGATGATGCTGAGCCTGGTGCTGAGCTTTGAAACCTGGAATAATGCTTTTAAAAGAGTTTTGAAGGCAAACAGCAATGGAAAAAAAGAATTAATAGAAATAAAATCAAGGCCTTGTGTGCCAAATACACTGCTTACTCGACTCCACATTGTTTCAAGTCTCTTTGTTTCAAGTAGCCGTATTGCTTAATCCAAGCTTTCTGAAATCATGAGTTTGGCTTAAAACTAGAGCTGAAAATGTTTCATATCAGGTTCTTTTATTTGCTCTCATAAGGCTGAACATTTTGCACTCTTGTGCCTTTCAGGAAGGCTAGATAGAAAAAAGAAAAAGAAAGCTTAAGAAGTTGGGTTAAAAATTGATCCAAGCTCTAAATCACCAGTAAATGCAGATGACTCATAATAAAATGATGAGAATTGAAAAATACTGTTAGACACTTACAGAGATAAGGAGAAGAGGTATATTTAGTGGGATTCTTGTGTCTTAGCATTCTGTATTCTGAGCTGTCTAGAGAGAAACATGCTGATTTCCTTGGATTACTTGATCATGGTTCACTGAGTTTGGGTTTTCTTTCCTTTCTTTTTTTTTGCTGCTAATTCAGTAACAGTGAATATTCTTGTGAACGAATTCATGCAGCTAAGCACATTTTAGAAGAGAAGGATATCTTTTCTAACAAAGATCATTTCCTATCTGAAGTGCAGGGAAAAATATCCCGAAGAAAAAAGTTGTGTTTATGTAATTCTTGGTTCTGACTTAAAAAACCAACAACAACAAAGAAACAAAAAAACCCCAAAAAACAACAAGTGAAAAAAAAAATTGGCATGAAACAGCTGGATGCAAAATTCCAAATAACACAATTTGGGGGTTTGTGCCAGATTGGCTACAGCTCGATGACAAAGCTGGAATTCAAAGCCAGCACATGAAGCAGCCAGGCTGAGGGAGGATTTGGATGGGCGCAAGATAGGCTGTTTCATCCACAGGATGCTTCAGATAATAAAAATGAGGTCTCCACCTTCCTCCAGCTCTCCTGTGGAAGGTACTGCACCTGTCAGAACTCAAAACCCATTTCTTTTGGAAAAGGGGGATCCATAGGAAGGACTAATGGCAGGGTGAGGACATTCTACAGAAGCCACACATGGAGGCACAGCACAAGTGGTTTAACCCCTTTCCTCCCTGGGAAAACCCATCAGTGCAGAACAGCCTGACAGACAGGCTTCTGCTCAGGATCACCCAAGCACTGCTGAGGTGACACAGCCAAACCCGAGCCACTGCTGTGTAGAGCAGTCAGTGCCTCAGTCAGCAGCAGTGACAAGTGACACGGGAAGGAAGGGTTTCCCTAATGGGAGCAGGCAGCGGCGCTGCAGTCTGGTTCTCCATGTGCTTCTTGGAACAAGGAATGCAGCGGGGAGCCACTGGCATTGAATGAGAGCCTTCCTTTGTGGATGGTGGGGAGAGAAGCCCTTGCTATTTCTGTGCTGATGGCATAGCCACAGGAAGATTATTTGGGTTTTGTGTCCCCATCTTTTAAAGGAATGTCACTGTGTGAAAGCCCAGGGTCCATGTGTGACCAGAAAGGCTTTGATTTGGGATGAAATGAGCCATGCTCCTGCCCTGCTGAGGTGGGTAGGGAAAAACATCTAGAGAAACATCTTCTTTTGCCTCTTTTGGAAGTTACAACAGTAGCTTCCCAGCAAATATTTCAGGGTGATGTTTGAGCTGTGTGCTTGCCTGGAGCAGAATTCCAGCCACCACCAAAGAGTCCCAGCTGGAATTTTGCCTCTGAATAGCAGGGGCTGGTTCCAGGGTGAGTAAGGGAGCTCCTCTCCTGAAAACCCCACGGACACAGACCTTCACAGATGGTCTTTCACTGGGGGCTGAAGCAATCTGCTGTTGTTTCCAAACTGGCCCCTGAGTTCTTCCCTGGATGTTCAGCCAGGGAAGTGCTGCTCCTCCTGGGCCGGGCCAGATGGGTGTTTGCAGTGCGTGTTGGGGGCACCTCCTCTGGGGACAATCTGGCCAAGTGAAAAACTCCCTGGAAGTGCCAGTCCTCAGCAGTGCAGGGAGGTGGGGGCTGCTGGCACGAGGGGCACAAGTGCTCAGCTCTGGCTGCCCTAGAGCTCCCATACCCTTGGCTGTTCCCCAGTCTGCCCAAATACTGACCATCCTTCTCCACCTGCCGAAAGCTGAGTGCTGGGGAAAGGTAAGGTCTAGTGATTAATGTTTGCTGGACAAGTCTCATGGCTGTCCCAAATGGATAGGAGAAATATTCTTCCTCTCTCCTGCCCTTTGTATTGAAGCCACTCTTTATTCAGCAGATTTCTCGGGAGAAATCTGGAGAGAGGGAGTGTGCCTTCCAGAGATGTGAGCTGAATAACAATCATGAAATCCCCCCCTTGCATCAACTTCTGCTCCTGCTCCTGCTGTTCCATATTCTCTGTGGCAGAAACATTGGAAACAGATTTTCTGGGTGCAGAAAAAAGAAAAACTGAACAGCCATCAAGATGCCAAACAACAGAACACATTTTCCTTGCACAGATAACATTTCTGATGTCATTAATGAACACCCAGGTTTCCTTGAAACCTCTAACCATTGTGGAGTTTTTATAATAATGTTTGCATTAGGCTTCTGGTGGGCTCAGGCTTTTGGAATTATATTTGAGCTTCCTCAGCTTTCAGCACCATTAAGCATATTTTAAAAACACATTAAACGAAATATGTCAACTTGGTTCAGGCTGAAGCTTACATTTGGAGAAAAAAATCAGTAAAAAGAAAGTTTCACAAAATACAAATGAAGTGAGTGTGTTTTCATTAGAGGAAAAATTAAAGAAAATATATTATTCCAAAATAATTTCTTTTCTTTTTTTTTTTTTCCTATAGACTGGGGAACTCAAACACATGAACTTTGTGCTTGTGAATGAGGAAAATTAAGTGAGCAGAACCCAAATTTCTCCAGGGGATGTGAAACAAAACTCCTTGGTTTTGAGAAACAAAATTAAACAGGAACACCAAATGCAAAAATATGTTAAATAGCACCAGAAGCATCTGCAAGTTTAAACAGAAACATGTAACTGAAACATGGATTGTTTCCCTGGAAGAGAATGTAGGAAATTTTTCCTTTTATTTTGGTGTTTCCATAATTTAAAAGAACAGACTCTTCTCAAACTCCAGCCCATAATTTTCAACCTCCAGGGACCATTACTGAAAAGCCCAAATTCTCAGTTCTTGCTCTGCAGGAAGATTACTAAAACAAATCTCTGCTCCTTTTTCTGCCTTTTTTTTTTTCCCTCTGCAGAATCTTGCATGCATTGCTTAGAAGAAGGAGGTACAGGAGTTGTGGGAGACCTGGGTACATCTGGGAGACCCTTGGGCCTGTGTGATGTCTTAGGTGGTTGGGGTTGTCCTCCCTCCAGGTGCTTCACCATTGATCTCTCCTCTGTCAGAAAGGTTTTGTGTGAAAGGCTAAGTGTTTTCCATGGCTCCTGGTTGCAATGGGTAGTCATGACAGCAGAAGGGCCAGTGCTAATGACATTAATAATGGTACAAAACCTCCAAAAAGGCATTTAGAAGCCTTGCAGCATAATCACAGAAGCACAGATTGGTTTGGATTGGAAGGGAAAGACCACCCAGCTCCAACCCCCTGCTGTGAGCAGGGGCACCTTCCACAAGACCAGGTTTTTCCAAGCTCCCTAGACTTGAATACTTCCAGGGATAAGGAGCCCATTCCCTCTTAAAGGCATATCCTCCTTGAAAACTGTGATGTGCTTTTGTGTGGTTGCCCTTTACCTGAGTTTTTCTTTGAGTCTAGCAACAACTAATGTAATAACCACCAAAAATGTGCAGTGTTGCTCCACTCTACACAATGCCACTCTTTTTCTGTTGGTTTCAGCACCAGTCAGGTCTTTCTTCAGGGCTACTGTGTAAAGCAGAAAGAAAAGATGTGGTCATCCATCCCAACCAGTAGTTTTCATCTGCCTCTGATTTCTGTAAAGGGTGCAGTCAACACCTCCCTGTTTGCTGCCCTTGTATATGGCTTAATATGGAAAACACAACTGGGGCTGCCAAGCTGTGTGTGCTACCATGTATGGGGAAAAGGACTTCCCCAAAGCAGAGGCATAAATTCTGCCTTCTACTTAGGTGAAGAATAAAATAGTAATAAGAACCTCTGTCCTCTCCTTGTTTGGGTCAACAGTATAGGAATGCCCAGTTATGAATAGCAGAAAACGTGCTTTTAAGTAGATAAGGAGAACAGCAGTTTACAATGATTTAGATGAATAGCAGCTTTTTCCAGGCTGAAGACTCTGCAGCTGGAAAATCACATTGAATGTATCAGAAAGACAAGAATAAAAGAATTAAAAAGAAGGCAATATCTTTTAGGCCTATAAAATATTTTCTAATGCATCTATCTATCTACCTATTCATTTATTTAATAATAGAAATCCCAGATAAGTTTTTGTATTTTATTATTGTTAATATAATAGTCAAAATATAATAGCCAAAGAACAATACAATATAATGTAATTTAATGTAATATAGTATATGTATCACATATAGTAATTACTTGTCTACAATGTGTGGTTTGTTATAACAAGAGATTACATATCAATATATGACTATATATTATCAACGTACAGCTAATTAATAAGATACATACTGATGCTGCTGGAAAAACGTAATGCTGGCAAAAAAAACCCCCATATTAATGTTGGACGATAATTCAGAATTAGCACAAAATGGTTTTGCTAAGCTCTGTTTGGAAACCTGGCATGACCAGGGCATGCATAATTAAGCAGCAGGATGGGAATAACTGGGAGTGGGAAGACTGATCATGGTCCTGCTTGATTGGATTTCTACGTGCGCCCTTCCTCAATCCTAGGGAGAGGGACCCAAGGTGGATGGGGACCCTGCATGGCTCAGTCAGAAGGATGGAGTAGTGTGGATGGGTCAACCTGTTGCTGCTATTTCCCAGTTTGCTTTTGAATTTTGAAATGTCCTGTTCTGTTTTTTAGAACCCTGGTTATAATAAAAATCCAAGAAGGAAAGAGAACTCTTCCCTTCCTCAGTGATGCCCTGACCAAGGGCGGGGAGAATGAGCCCTCAGCCTGGCAGGAGCAGCTGCAGGTCCACAAACACTGCTTGAGGGGCCAAGAAATGCAATATAATAAAAAGGGGAGGTATTTTCTAAAGGATAAGAAAATCACATATCTTCACAGTTATAATCTTCTTGGAATTTTGTTTTAGTAGTTTAAATAGCTTGATCTGAATTTTTATCCAAATAATTATTCTGGTATATAAATCTACCTGCCAAGCTGCACCCAAGGGGAGGAGTTTTTGTAAGAAGCTACCACATTAGAAACCGTTTTCCTCAGGGTAAAGAACTTAAAAAGCATCCATGCCCTTGTGTTTACACAATAGACCCTAACAGCTCCAAGGGGGACATGAGAGGTGATCAGGAGCGTGCTTTCTGCTGTAAAAGCTCCCTAAATATGTGTTTACCTAATTCAGGCTTTGAGCACCACTCAGGTGTCTGCCTGTGACAAGCCCTGGGGCCTCAGGCCCCGCGGTGTGTCTGACAGTGGGTCCCTCCCCTCCTGATGGCACTGTTGGGGGGGATGTTCCCAGGAGCCCCTGGTTTAGTGGAAGGTGTCCCTGGCAGCAGGGTTGAAACAAGATACATTTAAAGTCCCTCCGAATCCAAACCATTTTATGACTCTGTGTTTCTAATTCTATGGCTGTGCTGGACCTGGCTACTGCAGCTCCCAAATCCCTGCAGCGCCAGCAGTGGGTGGCTTCACCAGCCAAACAGGCTTGGAGACATTTTCCCACTTCCACATCTAATCTCACTTGAGATGGAGCCTGGAGGATTTATACGCTTACCTTGGAAATTTGTCCTCAACCTTCAAGAAGTATCTTTCCTTGGTAAATCCCAGCATCTTTAAGAACAGGAATAATTTCCTATTCTGGGGCTGATTTTCTCTCAGAAATGTCCCAAGTAAGCCTTGATGGCTGGACTTGGACAGAAGCAACCAAATCAGAAGTACGGGGCTTTTTAGGCTGTTTGTGTGAGTGCAAAGGGTGCATCAGTCTGAGGGTAGGGGGCAAATCCAGCTCCTTGGTCACACAGGGACAGGTTTCTGTTCATGGTCCCTTAGAGTGGAAAAGGGTGGGCAACACCATGTGGGCCACTAGGGAAGATGCTGAACTGAAATGGTAAACTTTGGTGAAGTGACACTGAATATCCACCTGTATCATATACAAATATATCACACATCCAGGTCATACAGAAATTAATTTTCAACTAACTTCCAAATTTGTCCAGGCTTGCTCTGTGTAGCTAAAATCAAAACTGAGTTAACACCTCACTACAGACTATAAAATAATATCTGGTGTGACCTTTATTGAGGACGCTGTTCTCTGGGAAAAGATGTATTCAGCAGCCAAGTGGTTAAATCAAAATAACAAGGGCTATTTATCTAGTAGCTTTCCATGGCTATACTCAAGGGGGGCATATCTACCTATTTGTCAAGTCATTGACAATAGCCTATTTCTTTCTTCTTACCCATATGCTTTATTAAAGAAACACTTGACCTACCTGTCACATCAAACTGCTTCCTTTATCCAAAACAGAATAATATAGACATTTCCCTTAAGGGAATCCTGATGCAAATATATAAGGACAGGTTGCCAATTTGTTGAGCATATTAGGGTACAGAAAACTGTCAAGGGAAACAGCTGTAATACAGACTGTTCTAACAAGCTCATTTTTTCTTTTTTTTCTGCAGTACTTTTGGTCTCCCTTTAGTTTATATTATACGATTTGTATGTTACAATTTTTATGGACAGCTGTCAACTGAAACTCATCTTTTTCATTTTGAAATAAAAGGAAACCTTCAGATTCCCAGCCAAGGCTCAGATCTATTGTTTGGTCTTTCGCAATAACTCTCACAAAACCTTCAGCTGCACATAGCTGTGAAGAAAGTTATGGGATAGAGGATGGGAAAAACAGTAAAGCTGTTTAAAAATGGAAAAGGTTCTGATTGTGGTTTGAAAAGGCATGTATTTTCATGTGAAGCCCCTTGAACACATGATTACACTTCCCATTCTCACCTGTCTGCTTCTGTGCTGCAGAAAGGAATCTCTGTCTCCCTGGATAAGTGCTTTGGTTTCAAATATGAATGACACAGAAAGGTTCAAATGTGGCATTTTGCACAAGCCAGCTTTGCTGTGGCTGAGGGCTGGGAATGAGAGCCAAACTGCAGGAATTCAGGTTTCCTAGTGGCATGCTGATTAACTGTGAGCCACTCAGTCCCCAGCACTGGTTTTGGTTCACAGGTCCGAAACACTCCCATCTTTCCAGCAAGGTGGCTTGGTGATGTTGTAGTTTCCAAGTGAAATCCATAATTTTCAGCAACTGGAATCTCCTGAGACCAGAAAAGATTAAGAGTCAAATCCATATAATTAGAGGTCTACACTGACTAGTGGACAAGGCACAGGCTGTGCTACAGGAACAGAGTACATTAAAGATCTCTTCCACTTTGCCTGAAGCTCCACTGAAATCAGGGGGGTTACCCCAGAGATTAATTAGTCAATTTATTCTTGTTTGCATAAAGGATGACACAGATCATCAGCTGAACGATCAAAAGTTCAGGCAGTGCAAGTCAGGGCAGGAGGGGAGAGAATTAACCATGTCTGGACTGAGGTCACAGCTTGGGTTGATCCGGTTGCTGTGCCAGAGCATCGCGCCTGCCGTGTGCCTCTAACCAGTGACCTGTGATGAGAGGCCACCACGGGCTTTGGCATCTCTAATAGGAGTCAGGTCACCCAAAGAAAATGTCTCTAAAGAGTCATACAAATATTTGTGTGGAGAAGAAAAGGAGCACCGGGGTCACCACGTGAAAGGCTGTGCAGCAATGAACTGGTATTTCTCCTTGGGCTGAACTTCTGCCCTGTTCCTGCTCCCTGTGTCCTCACAACTAGCTTTGGGCTTCTCTTCTCAGTGTGTGAAAAAGTGATTCCTTATCCCATCTTTTAATGTGGGAGCATCCAAATGAAGATCAAGAGCAGTAGGTGGCATCCTGGTCCTGCTGAAATCCTGTGGAGTTTTCTCATGATCCTTTTCAGGGCCAGGAGCTCGCACAGATGTAAAATATTGGCACCGTGGGAGGAGGAAGCTGGTGGTCTGGTGTTGCTTCTGTGGGCTGAGCTGAGAGTGGCCTTAGGGAACAATTTGTTGGCACATGGCTTATGAAGAGACTGAACTGTGTGATTGTAGGATATAGGCAGGGATGAGGAGAAGAAGATCCTCAAAGCATATCTGTAGCACTGACTCTGCCTTTAGAAAAGGACTGGATAGTTTGAAGTCATTAATAGACTTTCCATAGGAGATAATATCCTGACCATTTCCTTGGAGTACTGCGGAAAACAAGGGAGAGGGACCATCAGACACCACTTTTTTGTTCTGGCATTGTGAATACACCAGTGCTTGCTCACCAGCTGAGCTTTTTCTGAAAGAAGAGAAAATGTTGTCTAATTTTTTTATACAAGTTTTGAATCTCCAGTGCATTTTCTGGGGCCAAACTGTAGCTCATACACAGAGAGAAATGCATTTATCATTTATCATTAGAGCAGAGACAACAGCATTCTCCTCTTTCACTCCCACTGACACACTTGATGACACTTAATGATCTCCTGTCTAAATAGCGATGCGCTCAAAAAAAGACTTGATTACCCAGGGGGTTGGTGTGGAAGTGAATGTGTTACTGGTCACGGTGTATTTGGTAGATCCAAACCCCTCAGTGCAGCCTGGTGTCTGCAGGGCTCTGGGTTACACCGTGTCCCAAAACTGGGGAGGCAGTGGGACAAGTTGGGGCAACCCCAGTGAGGACAGTGGCCTGCAGCACATCCTCCTGGACACCAGCATCACCAGCAGCAATTAGACATTGATTAAACACTGTCCCAGGAGCTGCTTGCCCGTGTCATGTGAGACACCCAGTGGGCCAGATCCCCTGGAACAAACCCAGAGTATGTTCCAGCGAGGATCTGAGTCACGGGTCCTGGGGAGTAACTGTTAATTAGAATTCGACAACTGTTTCCTGGGGGGAAGTCTGAAAAACAAGTATGTCTCAATCTTGCTTTTGAAAAGACACATCTTGCCAACGGAGAGGATTTTTAATGTTTCTTTCCTCAAAGGACTTCCAGGTATGAATTCTGAAATGTTCAGGCAATGCTAGTGTAAACAGATTGATTCAGGGATTTTGTATTTTGGAGAGAAGGAGTTCAAATATCGCAGCATCCTCAGCAAAATCACACCAGATGCTGCTTATATTGCAAAGTAGCTCATTTGGTTTTAATTCATCCTGTACCATGAGGTTACAGCCTGTTTTATCTGCTGCTTGCTTTTTAGCTGCTTTCTGTTACTTTTCTCTTCTTTCCTTTTTTCTTTTTTTTCTTTTTCCCTGGAGCTTGTGAATTGCAAGGTCAAGCTAAAGTCAAACTTCACCATTTCAGTGAAGAAATGCAAGCAGATGTGTCTGTTTCATGTGACACTGTGCCTGCCTTGCTGCGCTAGGGTCTGTGGTGGGGTCTGCACCCTGGACCACATCCTCTCCCTCATAGCTCAGTGGTGCCAGTTCTCCTGTTTGGATCCCAAAGTTGGTGCCATTCTGCTGTTGCTCATCCCAGGGAAATTGCTTTAAACCTCAGCACCTACATTCCCACAGCTGCTCTTTGCTCAGCCTTAGGAACAACTGTATGCAGGTGACTGATGGGTGGTGATGGTGTTTTCCTTCATAACACTTCAGAGTCTGATTTCCTCAAAGACATCGGGCTTTGCCACAGAGTTTCCTCTGGCCCCACCACTTTCTGCAGGTCTATTCATTTGCTCTCTCAGTGGTTTGCAAATGATAGTGCCAAACGTCCAGGATCTACCCCTGAGTTGGTATTTAGGTATCAAAATAAAGGCATATCCCACCTACAGGGAGCAAGAGGTGTTTGGCAGAGAGGATTCCCCTTGCTCAGCTCATTCTGGGTCTGGGGAACTCAGTGCTTTTTATTCATAGGTTTGAAAAACTCACGAAGGTGTTTCGCGTGAGACTGGTAAAGAGTGGAATCTTACTGGGTTATGTTTATGACCTCACAGTGTGCAGTGAAGCTGGAGTAATTTGAGATATTGTTTTTGGTTGTCTTGCTGAGGTTATTCACTATCCAGGCAGAAAACCCACATGAAGTTGTTCTCTTGTATGGTGATGGGGACGAATACAGGGTTAGCAGCATCACTGAATTTTTAAAGAAATTTGAGGATAAGTTCTGGAAATTTTTCATCTACTGGTTTGTGTATACATTTTGCCTGTTCTCAGAATGGGATGTAAAGCTTCATATCAATGAAAACTACCGAAATAAGGCAATGAAACGTATTCTTCCTTCAGAAAAATCACAACCAGGTGATATTTTTCTACCCATTTATCAGCCCTACATCTTTCTAGGTTCAGGAGAAATTTTTATCACAGTGTCAGTTAAAAGACTTATTCCCAGAAAAATGCCAAACCCTAATGTATTTCTGAAAATCTGAAATAATCTCTAAGTGAAATAGAAAAGGGGGTGGCAGTCTGAGCCCTCTGGTCAGCAGGGAAGCCAGCCTGCTTGCCTCTCTGCATTGCTGTCCCAGGGCTTCTCCCCAAGTCCTTTCCATGATGTTGTTTTGTTCCAATTGTGATCCCCTCAGTGGTCTCAGGAAGGACTGGGAAAGTCCGAGGGATGTCCCTGTACACAGGGAAGGAAGGATGGGGGTCCCACACCTCAGGAACGTTTCCTTGCTGAGATACATGGAGCTGGAGCTGCTTCTAGACATGTGTTTGTAATTTCTTGTTTGGTCTGCGTTGGTTCTGAGAATTGGTGCGTTTTTTGATTTGCCTGCTGAAAGGGTTTTACACTTTTGGATACTGGCGTTTGATTAGTTTTGATGATAACCACAGTAGTACAATTCTGACTTCCAGATTGCTTTCCAGTGTGACACTAAGCAGCCACCCATCTCCAAGGCTGAAGAAATTCACATCTGCATTTGATTTTTTTCTTTTTATGAAGATAGAAAGAGTGTAATATACTTACTACGAAAAAAATCCAAACAAACAAACAAACAAACGCCACAAAAAAACCCACCAAAAAAACCCACCAAAAAATCAAACCTCCAAAACCCCCCCACCATATTTCTCCCCCCAGTCACATTTCTCACCCCTGATTTTAGGGTGATGCCTGTGTGATCTTTTCCAATAAAAAGGATGTGATCTATCACAGAGTATCTCCCATTTCTTTTTTATCATCTACACTAGTTATCTGCCTGAGCAATTCTTACAAACTTTGTTCAATGAAGAGCTGCATTTGTCACACAGCTATTTAAGAGAGTTACTGAACTTCAGAAGGAAAATGAGTGGGAATTCTTGCCCAGAGATAACATAATATGAACATGACAGAAAAAAAGCAGGCTAGCATTTCTATCACCCTTTTTTCCTGCCTACTAATGGTTTTGATTCTCATTATTTCTCAAATGCCAAGAGTAAAAACCCTCCAGGGTACCAATTAACTGTGCCCAGTCTGGAAACGACTGCTCTCATCCAGGACATATTTTGAGATGCTGAAGCTGTCTTTGGGAAAAGGCAATTTGTGTGCAGCTATGTTCGGTAATTTTCAAGGACTTTATCTTGTAGGGAAATAGAGATGGACTCATAATTAATTTAATTTAAACCAAACTTTTTATTAATTGACTTTCAATAAAACTGATTACCATAAATGGGAACCTGGGATCTGTGTTTGAAGATTATTTTTTGTCTGCCTCACTTATATTTTATTACGGTTTATACCTTCTTGAAAAAAGAATAAGTGGCACTTTGACTTTATTTCCGAATGAGCTTTTTGCCTTCTCTACAACCCTTTTCGCCTGTCTTTGCATTATTTTAAATTTAGAGAGTTGAACAATGACATTGACAGCATTTATGACAGCGTGCAACTGTATTTTACATTTCTGTTCCTTAACCATACTGTATATGTAAAGCATATTTAAAAAAAAAAATTCAAAAAGGAAACAGAGATAATTCAATGGCTAAGATAACATTATGGGCAACAGCTGAGGGCTGGCTCTGGTCAGGGTGCTGGGGTGTCTGGGATATTTGGTTAAGGGGCACTGATAGAGGTACAGGACTGATGGCAGTGCCCAGCCTTGCCCCAGCATTAATTGCTGCTGCAGCCCTCTCCCGAGGTAGTGTTCTCCGTGCTTTGCAGATGAGGAAGCAGATCTGCTAAGATCAATGCTGTACTCACATGAATAGCTCCATTGAGTCCTGCATGGCTATTAAGTGACTTAAGTTCAATAATATATTAAATCTTTGCGGGGCCTAAGGCAACTTGTAGGAGGTTATTTAAAAAGTCTGCCCTAGCCTTTTCCTGCAGCCACAAAACCAACCTTGTCAGACCCTGCCGCTTTCCCATTCCTAATTTTGTGGCTTGTGCATTATTTTGCCCCATTTCTCTTGCAGACATGGCACCTCACATGAGCATCCTGCCTCTCTCTGTCACTCCCTGCCTGCCCTAACACGGACCCCCTTCCTCAGCCCTTTGCATCTCTCCAACTCACCTGTATTCCTCTGAATTTAATTTTTCAGACCTTTAATAAGCACAAACAAAAAAAAAAAACATCAGAGGAGCGGCTTCCACTGTCCCTAGACAGCCAAAGTATCTCTGGGTTTAATAACATTGCAATACTGGCAAAAGCAATAGAGGGAGCTGCTGCTGGTGGCTGGGGTCCAGCAAAGTACCATGAGCTTAATCCGTGGTGAGACCTCCCCCACAGATCCATTATTTAGGATTTCTTGAAATGGACAAAAAATGAGACGAAAAAGGAAAAAAAACCCCACCGGCCTCAATAAGATTTCTTTTGGATCAATATTTAAAGTGCTGGAAAAATTAAGAGAGAAAGATATTTGTAAAATTCCATAATATTTTCTTAGCCTCAGAGTAAATATTTGTAGAGAAAGCAATTATTGTGCATAAGAATTTTCTGTTGTGTCTCTTCTGGTTCTTTAATTTAAATGATTGCTTTTTTGGCCCATCCCTGAATAACTAAGTAGAGGTGATTAAAAACCTTCAAGTCCTTCAGATTTATTGTCCTGTAACTATTTTTGAAAGCAGATTTAATATCAGTATGCTATTTATATTCCCTGAGAGCTAACATTTCAGATACTAAACCAATATATCAATTCCTGATGCAAAGCAGATTGCACTGAAGATGTAGGAATGTATACAAGTAGAAAACTGCTTATATTTAATAAAGAACCAAGATATAAACATATTTTAATACAATGGGCTTTGAAATCGACGAGTTCCTACTGGTTTACTCCATTCACTTCCCTGATATTTCTCTCCTGCATCCCATGTGCAGCATGGAGGGGCACTGACATGAAGCTCAGCTGCACCCCTGGGGTCAGCAAATACAGGATTGATATTTTCCCAAGAGATGTGTCAGGTCAGCTTCTTCTGTGCACACTGGGCTTATTTTTATCCCCAAATGCATTTTCCCTTCCGTGCTCCAGCTGCCTGTCCCAGGGCTGTCTGCTGCCCTTGTACTGCCCCTCTGCTCCTGCTCTCCCCGAAGCTCTCCCCTCCATGCTCCAGCATCTCCTGCTTGTTCTGGGATTTCTCCAGGGGATGCCATAGGTTGCCAAAATGCCCTCCTTGAGCTCTCCTTGCCAGGACACTTGCTGAAGCATTGCTGTTGTCACCCTGTGCAGTGCCAGGCTCTGGTGGGTGGGGAGAGGAGAGGAGAGATGGCTGTGAGCCGTCCTGGTCCCAGTGCCCAAAAACTGCTCTGAGGCTGAAGGGAAGCAAAGACACGTCAGGGAAGAAGAGAGAGCCGCAGTCTGCTGCTCAGCACCAAGGGGTTTCTAACCCCAGGCTCATTTTTGGGCTCTGAAGGTACTGGTCACCTCTATGGTAGAGAAGGGTAAATGTTCTGTTTTATACAAATATTTAATTCTCCTTAGTCTGGTCAAAAAACAATTGCTGAAGAGGTTTAAGTGCGCCAGCCTGGTCATGCTCCTCATGGATGTCCCCAGTATCACACTCCATGCCTGTGCTGAGGCTAAAGGCTGAGACCAGGTGAAAACCTTCCTGCTGCCCTTCTGCCTCTTTTGCGTCTCACTGCTGTGCTCCTGCTACCTCTGCACTGTTGTCTCATATTGACCTTCTCTATCTGAGATAACCAAAGGTGCAGAAACCTTCTGGAGTCTCTGCTAAAGCCTCGCACACTCAGCCGCAGGCAGAGGCCAGGGACTGTGTAGCCGAGACCAGCTGAGCTAAGTTGAGCCCGGCTGGGGCTGGGCAGCCCAGCAGCGGCTGCAGCTGGATCCACACGGTGCAGCCTTCACTGCCAGGCTTGGGACATGCTTCTTGTCTCCCCGGTCCTCACCCCACCGTTCAGGAAAGTCCACACACCCCTCCCCTCCCTCTCTGCTTTTGATGGCTCATTCATACTTTGCTGCCTGCAGCAGGCTCCTGCTCTTCCCAGAAACCTCCCCCCCTATCAGCTGCCCCCTCCATCCACGTTTAACAACAGCACTGCCTTATGACCCCCGGAAGATTTCACAACTCCCTCTCCTTTGGGTACAAATACTCTGTACCAAATCCCTGCTTGCTTCTCCCACCGCTCCGTTTCTGTGCGGCCAAGCAGCGAACCAGCCCCCATTGCCCCCATGGCTGCACCCCATGGCTGGCCCGTCTCTGCACGCCCCCTTCCATGGGTGCCCTGGCCCAAGTGTGCCCTTCTTGTCCCCAGCACCCATCCTGTGCCCCGAAGGGCAGGGGGGGTTTGAGAGCCTCTCTCTGCACCCACCCCCCACCCCCAGCAAACCCTTTCTGCAGGCCCTTTTGTCTGGCTGACTGGAGGGCACAGGCACAAATGTCCCAAAGCCACACTGCCAATTCCACCTCTCCCAGGGCGGGGGGCTCCCGTGGGGAGCCCTGGTACGGGTGTCGGTGGGATCTTCTGTCACTCACCGTCTCCTCCAGCAAGGATAATATTCCAGGAGTTAATATTCCAGCCGCTTTCCAGCGGTGCTTCCCTTCGTGCCACCTGGTGGACAAAGGGGACATTTCCCAACTCTTTATTTCACAGAAGAGGGAATACCTGGGAAAATTAATTTTTCATTGCGGAATTTGGTTGAGCATCACCCGATTTAAATTTTGTGACGAGAAATGCAGTCCTGAGACATCCCGTGGTAAGCCCCAAACCACCCCAGCAGTACCCATCTATTTCTTACCCGTGCTAATGTTAATGCATAATAATTTTAGTTGTAATTATAGCTGTTCAGTAAAAATCAATTCCTACAATGACCTTTACAAGCAAATAAATTTTCTTCTTCCTGTGCTGCCAACGAATTCATGCTTTTATTTAGGCTTGAGCAACTGCTTTCTGATTTTTTAACAAATGTGCAGTTTGAATCCCTCCTGTGGCCAGTCCCAGGCAGGCTGCAACGGACGGAAGCACTGGTAAAAAGCCCATGGAAATAGAAAAATTAAGTAAATAACAGTGAATATTCCTGGCAAGTGTTTCTTTTTTTCAATTTACGAAGACAAACATTGCAGGAGAAACTCGGTTCTGAGAGATATTTTTGTTCAAGGATTAGAAGTAAATCCCTGAATTGAGGTGCTTAATGAAATGAACCAAAATGGCTTTTGCTCTCAAATCCCTACAAGAAGTGTCCAAACTGAGCTGTGAAATAGCTTCAAATCATGATTAAATAGGGGGAAAACTGCAACGTGCTCAGAGCACATTTTAGAATAGCACAAGATGCTGATAGACAGGAAAGAAATTAATTGCTCAGAGTTTTCTCCCACTATTAACAATTCAACACCCCCCTGCTTTAATTCTCTGAGGAAAACCCTGCCTTTAGTGAGGTCCATGGAAATTTTAGCAGTGCTTTGACTTGGGCCAGGATTTTGTCCTAAATCTTTTCATAAACTCAACAAAATGACGATACAAAAATATACATCATGGACAAAAACCCTGTCTGGCAGCTGTTGGTAGCTAATGCCAGGGATAACATGGGTCAGTGTGAAGCCACACTACAGAAATGAAGAATTTCTTTGTGTACATTGCCTGAAGCCTCTGCAGGCAGAGTGAAGCTGAAATTTGGCTATAACCCTCTAACTGATACCCAGATTGCTGTGAAACGACTACCACAAAATCCCTGTGCCTACAATTAGCTTGGAATGTGATTTTATGTCTCACTTGAAAGACAACGTCTCCATAACATCCCACGGACTCTTTCGGGGCAGTAATATGCCTGTCTTCCCCAGGACATTCAACTCAGCCACTCAAAGTCCTGGCTTTCTTTTTCTGAAACAAAGAAAAATGAGCACAAATTTAAAATATGTGACTTTGGATTGAGAAAAAAAATTATGTTTTACTTGGAAAAGAAATTAATTGTTTTTATTTTCTTCAGTGGCAAAATCCATACAACTTAGATTATCCAGAAACAGAAAGATTTTCATTTTTTAAAGAAACAACCTCCTTTCTTCTTGAAGATTCAGTTTTCACCAACTTAGAAATATTTGTCCTGACTGAGATTAGTCAAAATATTTTAGTTTATCTCAGACTTTTAAAAACTGTCGGCAGCAATTAAAAAACAACAAAAAAAATCTGGCCAATCAAAAATAATAAAAATACTAAACATGAAAATGTTTCAGCTAAAAAATGAAGAAGAAACAAAGACAGTTGGCTTTCCTCACCCATATTTTTGCCCCACTGGAAAATTTATTTGGTGAAATGTTTGCTCCAAGAGCTGTCAGAAGACTCAGCTCCACAGCTGCCCTGTGGGGAGGCAGCGGGTGCCTGGCCAGAGCTGCCCTGGCCCAGGCAAGCACGGCTGCAGCGGTGACAGAGCCCGTGCTGGGGACAAAAGCCACCCGCATCCTTGGACAGGCTCAGCCTGGGGTGCCTGCCCAGAGACAGCGCTGCCTCGGGAGTCAGGGATGGAGGGAACACCGGCAGTGAGCTGGGGTGGGATGTGGGAGGCAGTGGAGGGAGAGGATCAGGAATGGCAGGGGACGTTTTTGGTGTGGGGGAGCACAAGCGGCTTAAGCCGGCTTTATCAGCGTGTTATAAACTGGCAATCAGCAGGGCTGCGATTTGGCAATCAGTCAATACTGGCTCAAAAACAGCCTGGAGAAAAAATGTACCTGGGATCCACTTAAGGTGACCTTTGGAAGGAAGAAAAACAAGTTTAAAAGAAAACAAATGTTTCACAGTTGTGTTTCAACCAGCGCCGTTTAACTGAGGGTGTGTAAGGACATTATTCCTGCGTGTGTGGGAACTCTTTGTGTGCTTGGAGCCTGTGGTGCCATGACACGCTTGTGGCCCTGGCCGGGGTGGATGCCCCACCTGCCTACACGGGGCACTTTTGACTCCTGTGAGCTCCCTGATGCCTCCAACCCGGTGCAGCAGCACTGGGCAAAACTGCTCCAGCCTTTCCCAGGACAGCCCAGGAGCACGCACTAACAAAGGGGCAGCTGTGGCTCTCCTCTATTTATTCCCTCCCCAGATGAACTCAGCAGCTGTAACATGGGTTGAAATCCCAAGTAAGTTTAGTCCCCCGGCTTGAGGTCAGCTTGCCATCTCATGGGAATGCCACCATCACATGTGGCCATGGCACGGGGGGCAGCGGCGGATTTCACCACCCTGAATCCTGGGACTGAACTCCCCGCAAACCCCCAGTCTCTCTTGGCTCCTCACCAGCACATATCTATTTCTTTCCCCCAAACTGACCTACGAGCAAAACCTCCACAATCTGAAAACAACTGCCTTTCAACCGCCGGATATGAAGCCCTGCTTCTGCCCAGACTCTCCCTAAAAACCTAACAAGGAATATGAGGAACATTTGAAGGAGCCGAAATGGCCAGGCCATGGATGGCGTGTAGCAGCCCCACTGAGATATCTGGTTTCTGTTATGTGTTTCTTTTCCTTGCATTATCTGTATTAGAACTTATAAAATGGATGATTTGTATCAGCTGTCCTGCTTTGTTGCTATTGCCATATTCTGCTAAAATGATAACGAAGTGCTTGTTCCAAATCTTCCCCTCCCACAAAATATCCCAGCTATGTGAAATAAAAGATGCAATTTTATTACAGGGATGAACAAAACTGTAAGAGGCAAAAAGAAGGGTCTCAGAGGAGCATGACTCCAGGGAAGTGGAGAAAAAAATTGGTGGAGATGATGGTCTTGGGAAATGCAAAAAGCAAAAGTAATTATGAGCTTGGAAATAATTATAATGTCATTTTGCAAATATTGTGAGGAACTTCATACCTTCCCCCCATTGTATCATAACCCAGGACACTTGGATTCAACAGGACAATTTCCAACTTCCATATGGTATTTCACATTAAAACATTTTTGGGAAAACTTACTATTTGCTTCTGGGAAAACTTATTATTTGCTTCATGGATATGGAAGCTCCTGAAAAATCTGAATTCAGGGGTGCTGGGAAAAATAAACTGTGAATGTACCTAACTTCATGAGGATAGGTGGAGGGTGGGATAGTTTTGATCTGCTCACTTGCATGGGTGCTCCTGGTCCTTCCTTGATGAGCCTTGGCCAAGTCATAAGCATGACCAAGTGACTGCATTGCTAAACAGTAGTTTCCTCATTTATGAACTGTGAATTCTTTTCTGCACCATCTGGTGATGAGTTTTTTCAGGAGAAAGACAGGAGAGCCTGCATTTGTGTATCTGTGAGCTGAAAAACCTCTTGAGATCAAAAACCACTGCAGCAGCTCCTGTGGAAAATATGCTGTCATGGATTGTGTCCTGATTTTGATGAGAACTACAGCCAAATAATAATATGTGACTTCACTCTGGCTCCCCCATCAACCTTTTGTGGTCTCCTCCTCTTTGGTGGCACAGTTTCCATCAAAAGCTTGGTAATTTTATTCCTTTCTCACTTTATTTCTTCTTTCCACAACTTGCGTTGTGACGTTGCTACAAGCAAATATAATCTGGGTTTTACAGACTACAAAAAGGAGGCAGACCTGAAGTGATTTATTGTTAAAGGAACTGAGGTCTGATCCAGACCTACTGCTCATGGGAAGCTGTTAATACTGTTATTTTGCCCGAAACATTGAGCCAGACCCCTCTTAGCTCTGGTAGTCCTGCTCCAGGACTGCTTTTGGAAGGCACTTATCTTTGAAATGCAAATACCGTGACATTTCAGACAAAATCTCATCGAGCAAGTCTACTTTTCAGAGGAAATATTAAGGAACTTAACAACTTAACACTTCAAGAGTGATAAAAACATATTTGTCTTTTACACAGAAAAGGGCTGACAGCCAAATTATGTAATTGAGAATACTTCCTTAAATATGGAACACTGAATGAGCAGCAAAAGGGTCAATTCACATTTTTATGAAAACAAGCAAAAGTGACTGTTCTGTTTGTATTATCTTTGCCTGGAGTGTGGGCATCCCATCTCATTCCTGTCTTCAGAGGCAATGTGAACTGACACATGACTAAGAGAAAAGACGGAATGTCTGGATGAAAAGAATATACAGAAATTGATTTCAGGACTACAGAAGTAATATTTTTGTCATCAGAAAAACTGCCAAGGTCAAAACTTTTATTAACACTTGAGTGAGGCTATACCAAATTGCATCACTGGGAGAGAGGGACTTAGTGAATATTATTTTAAGTGGTCTGACTAAAGAATATCCCCTTGCATGGCTTAGCTATGGATTATTAATTATTACTTAAAATTCAGTAAAGCTTTTGTTTCTCCATCTTTAGTTCTCAGCAAAAATGTACCTTATTATAGACCTATTATTCCCCTCCTGCAAACAGAAGGCAGTATATTTTCCAGTTTAATCACATATTTACATTTGCATCTAACTTCCTCTTGAGCATTACTGACTTCAAAGGATTAAAATTCCTAATTCTGGTCCAACAAGAATTTTTTTGTTTTCCAGATGATCAGAATAGGAATAAAAACTTTCTCTTTTTGCCCCCTACCCCTCCTTTTCTGCATATTTTAGAAAAGTCCTGCCTTGTGGATAATTTGGAAACACTTGTCACAGTCTCGTTAGTACAGCCAAGTGCTAAATGCCCCAATAGACTAAAAGTCCAATAAAGGACATGGTTTGTAACTCTTAATTTTTGCAGCTGTTGGATAAAGCCAATACATCTGTTTATGGTGATTCCTTCTTTGCTGACAACATCAATTTATCCTCTAAATGCCAGTGTTCCTAAGCAGCTGTAAGTGTGCCCCCTTTTACCTCATTTCAGAAGAGTCGAACCCAAATCTTCCATAAAGAAAACTGGGAATTGCTCCTTTGCAGCCATGCTGCCGCCTACCTGCTGAACTGCTGGTCCAAAATGCCCTGGCTTTTCTTGCAGAGCAGAGGAACATGTCAAGGACTTAGTGAATTTGAAATGAAAACTACTTGCAGATCAGCTGGGAATTTATCTGCAAATTTGCCCTTGGCTGTTGATGGACTTCTAGGATTACAAAGACAGAGGAAGAGAGGAGAAACCCTCCTTAATCCACAATGCAAAGCACAGGTGGAAACTATCCAATAAAATAGGGGTTGGGAGGGACAGCTTGGAAAATTCTGTTTCATTGAATTGTGATTGTTTTTGCATGAAAATGCTCACTTAAAGAAAAAACTTTGCTGGGGAGTTTTTTTCAAATGCAGGATACAGTTTCCTACTGAGGCTAGAAGAAGCAAGGACTGACATTCCTTTTCTGTTGCAGCCCATCCAAGCCACCCGTTGTCCTCATTTCCCAGAGATAAGAGACTTAGTTTTCAGAAATTTATTATGTCCTTATTTTTCCCTTGGAAAGAGACAACCAAAATTGGCATCACTTTGGGCTGGAACCAAAGGCAAAGCTTTGTTTTCCATCAAGAAATACAATTCCTTTGCAGCCATTCCAGTTTGGAGAGGTGCATTAAAAACCAGGGATTAAACTTTTATGCCAGATCATATGGTTCACAATAAGGAGGGTTTAGTTCTACCCTTTGCTCTTCCCAGCTAGAATGCCTCCCAGCAAAGTACCCTGTATTGGAATTTTAGATCAAAACAGTTGCTGTACATCCAAAGCCTGCATGCTTGCAAACAGAAAGGAGGCCAAAGGAGAAAACTCTTTAAGAGTGAAAGCTGGGAGGGAGTGGAATAACAGCTACTGCTTGAAAATCCATCCCAGAAGATGGGAGTCAAAGGTGAAGGAGAACTTTCTGCAGAAGAGCTCATGCATTGACTTGCTCCTCCAACAGTTTTGTCTTTTTGAAACATCAACAGGGTTGCCCTGCAGAGAATGTGTCCCCATACTCAAAAGGCTGATCAGCCCTTCACACCACCCAGGACCTGAGTTTTGAAATCTCCACGGGCAGGGAAGGCAGTTTTGGAGAGCAGCAGAAATAAGCTGCATGCTTCAATGCAACAACAAGGAGTGAGGGAAGCAATGGCTATCACCTCAGTTCAGCCTGACTTCTGGTTTCCCTGCACTTTGCAGGGAAAATGTAGCACCAGGTAATTTATTGGCTTGTCCAGGTGACAACTGGAAAAGGAGAGGCCATGCTGGTCCTGCGTGGGCACAGGTTGCTGCTGAGCTCATTGACTTTATTCGTGGTCCAGATCTCCTACTTGCTCCTGAGGAAAAGTGTTTTCAAGAAGGATTTTTCTCCTTGGAGCTTAAAGGGAGACAAATTATTATATAAAATTGTAACACTGTGTGTGACCATTACTCCCCATTCAGAACCCCCACTGAATCCTTTGTGGTTGCCATTTGAATGTCTGTGTTTCTCTTCTGAGGAGCAGGAGGACTTTTTAGAGCTGCTGTAGGATGAAACAGGGCAAGAGCAAACTTGCTCTTGTAAGGAGAAAATCCTGCCGAAATATTTGAATAGAATGAGATGGACAATTCATGGTGCTCTGAACTCATTTTAGGTGTGCTACAAATAGTTTTAATGAAAATTTATTAATTTGCAAGCCATTGTATGTATGGTAGCTGTCTAGTTAGGAAAATGAAAAATAGAAATAAAAGAATAACTTGGAAATTGTAGGTACAAAGGGCCCATAGATGTCTGGCAAATACTTGTCCCCAATGCCCAAACTTCTCAGTGAGGTGCTTATATCCACTTGCCAACTCTTGGGCACTCTCAAGAAGTTTGTTTTTTGAAGCCTTTTTTTTTTTTTTTTAAGAGTACTTTTTGTATCATCATTGCAATAGATTTCTTTCTTTCTTTCTTTCTTTCTTTCTTTCTTTCTTTCTTTCTTTCTTTCTTTCTTTCTTTCTTTCTTTCTTTCTTTCTTTTTTTATCCCTGCTTATCCTCATCAAGGCCATCAAGGCTGCTGGCAGAAGGCTTGCCCAAGATGTGATGCAACAGCAGATGCAGTTCTGCCCCTTCAAATGCCACTGTACCTTTCTGGACAACACATGTAACTCATTCTTAAATACAACTTAAATTAAGGAACCAACAAGGGATACTACCTCAGAAAAGGACATGTAACAATGTCCAGAGACCTGTTAGGAGGAGCACTATCAACAACCTATTTATATTAAAAAAAAAAATGAACTGCTGCAAATTGTTCCACATCTTCCTCTGGTTTTGGCAGTAGAATTTTTGCAACATCCAGTTTTCCAGCAGTATTTCTATTCCCCACAACCACCATGCATGCACTGTAGTGACTGAACATTTTAAAAGCAAAATCCCCCAGCACTTACCAAGGAAAAGACGTTTAGCAAATGTTTGATGTCCAATGGAGTGGGGACAGCAGCGGCGCAGGCATGTCCCAGCCCAACCTGCCTTTCCAGGAATGCAGGTTCCCTGCAAAATTGCCCTCTCTGCCTCAGGGCAACACCTCCAGCACCTCTGCTCCTGCCCTGCTCCGTGGTTATTGTGTGCACAGATGACTGGCACAGCCCGGTGCGCTGGGATGTTATTGCTGGATAAAGCTAATAAAACATTTGAGTCACGGCGAGGAAGCTTTCCCATCCCACTACACGCCTGATCCTTGGGGTTACCCGCCTTTGCCTCCTCACCTTTGCAGTGCATAGTGTTATTCTAACCTCTTTCATCTCTGGCTTTTGGCAGCATTTTCTGCTTTAAGTATATAGTTATCTTAAGTTGAGCAAGATGTTTCAGGCTACAATAACTGGCTGATGTTTTAAATTGAAACCCCCTAATATGCATTCAATTTACATGTTCTAAGGCTCTCATTCAATCTGAAATACCAACCAAGTATAAAATAATAGTGACACTTGACATTTTCACAGGGATTTACAACTTCAAAGGGCTCTACAATATAAACGAACTCTCTCTGTACTTATGAGGTGGGTAAGCAAATACTGTTAAGATGGAGAATGAATGAGGAGGGGCTGCAGAGCTTGCCCAAGGCCAGACAAGGAACTGGTGTCAGGGCTGGGGTCTGGCTTGCTCTCCTGGACCCAAACAGCTGGGCAGCTGTTTGGCTCTGAAGGCTGCATAACCAACATGGATGAGTTATGTGCTCTACACCCCAAGCAGAGTATGAGAAATGCAGACCCTGGAATTGAATACTGTCACCCAGTCAAACACACCCATTCTCTCTGCCCAGGCTTGAGATCACCCTGAGCATGACAGTGCTGTGGTTCCTTATTTTTGAGGTACCCTTACACTGGTGATGTAACTTCAGCACCCAGACTGGGGATGTGTGGCATGATGGTCATGGGGCAGGTCCTGCTCGTGCAAAGCTGCAGGCAAAGATGAAGCGGGTAGGAAGTCCTTGTGCTGACTGCCTTTAGTACCAGCCTGTTCATCCTTTTGTGACAAGGTTTTCAGCCTGTTTTCTCAGTTGCCAGCATGGGCTGGGTCCCTCTCTTGCAACACTGCTCTGTTTTGGGGAGGAGACGCCTTCCAAGCAGCGCCTGCACCAGTAGCCTGAATTAGAAACCTGCACTCTGCTTGATGGATGCAGCTATTGTTAACACAAAAAGGCGGGTGGATCTTTCATTAATCACAGCCCATAAACCATTTTGACTAACTGAAAAAATATTTCCTCTGTCTTATTCATGCCATAGATCCTCTGAGCCTTTTAGTCCATTTGTATGGACTAGAGAATGAGTTGCTACCCGTTATACAGCATGTCTTGCCCTTCCCTTGCTTTGTAAACATGAGCAGCTCCATTCCATGGTGTGTTTTGATGAGCTGCCAAGAGCCAGCTAATGTACTGTTTGCTGACAAGTATATGTTATTAATCCAAAAGCACTGAGCTTGTGGGTTGTGACTTTTTTTTTTTCAAAAAAAAAAATAAAAACTAAATTAAACAAGGGTGTGGATATTCCTCAAATGTAGCTACTGTTCCTTCTGCGATGCAGTTGTGCAGCTCCTCCAATTTCAGGAAATTATTTAGGGCATTCCACTGCTTTCGCTCATTTATCTTCCTGCAGAAATCACACAAGCTTAACTGTGTGTCCTCTTCTGATGATAATTTCCCTCAATGAACAGGAATTTTAAAACAAATACAGGGATAAACCTGTGGCAGCCCTTCCCTGTACACATCGTGCTGCTTTGTGTGGCTCCCTGGGAGCAGATGGAGACAGGAGGGTGGTGGCAGCTGCTGGGAACCCCCAAGCACAACAACCATGTGACCCAGCAGGGATTTCACACATCACCCAATGGGTTGCTTTTGGTGCGTTTTTGACAAGACTCCAGCTTATAGAGTTCCATAACTTTTAGGGATATACTCAGAAGACCGACATAGACCCCCAGTCTTTGCTACCTGGACAAACCCTGTTGCAGGGAGCAGCCCATTAACTTTGAAAAGGGGCTTGTAGCTCCAACCAAAGCAAGGACCATCCGCACCCCATCTCCCGACAGGGCTTGTGGGAGGGAGTTACGTGAAGAGGAGGAGGAAGAGAAGGGGGAGGACACGCTTTGAAAGCCTTCCCAAGCCAGGCAGGCTGCGGGTGGGTGTCTTTGACCAGCCACCATTACTAGAGGCTGAATGCTCACTGCACCAACAGGTTTGTGCACTGGGACCCCCCACCACACAGAGCAGAGTGTGCCCCCAGGGCAGAGCTGGCTTAAGCTTGATGTAAAAAGATGACAACTAAATATGAGCCGTGTAGGCAGAAAGCACAGGGGCTTTCATTTCCATGTGCAGGGCAGCATTTGCCTTCCAAATTCAAATGACAGCTTTTGAGGCCATTCTTTCAGGTGACAAATGGTAATAAAGCTCCTATTTGCACTGGCTGTTGACTCATCTTAGGTGGAATTATGTACTGAAATAAGTAAATAGCTTCCTATTCAATGTGATCCATATACAGCTATGGGCCACAGTACAATGCAAAGCTCCTGTATAGACAAGACCCCTGTTTGTTGTGTGCTTTTCTAGGTCACTTAGCACTTTGCTTCAAAAACGTGCTTTTTAGGACTGAGACTCCTGGTGTGTATGGTCTTTCCCTTGTGCAGAGTAATTCACCCTTAAAAACTAGCAAAGCTATGATTGCTTTTTAATTTGCATTGTAAACACATTAAAGATGAGTTGAGCAAACCAGGACAACTTGGGATGCCTTTTTACATGCCTGAATATGAGGCTTGTGTCGTTTATTTTGTGAGCATCCATTTATCTAATGAGTTTTGGGACTGTTAAAAAAATCTTGGAAAAAGGGTCTCAAGACAATTGCATTTCAGATGGTGCAATTGCTGAACCTTACATGTGCACATAGCTTTTCATAGCTCTGGTCTGTGTCTGTCAAACTGGTAGAGGGGGACAGAGCCCATTTTTGGTTTAGGACAATATTTTTCTGGAGTCTTGGAAGCCATTTTTGGGACATTTAATTCAGTTGAAAATGTGTAATTAAAAGTCCTTTAGAAACAAAACAAAACAAACTCCAAAAGCAATTGTCAACAACACAGGGAAAAAAAGTGTTTAATGTTTTTTTCTCTTAAAACACTAAGAATTCTCCAAATTAAATGTAAGTATTTTTAAATGAGCATCCCACTATGATGGTGCTCAAGGATTTCTGAATTTCTCTCAAATTACAAGGAAGAAATCAGGAAACATGAGGTAAAGTGAATTGATAGCCATTGTGGCTATTTCAAGGGACACAACATGCTTATGAACATTTAATTCACTGGTTTTATGGCTTGGAAAGACATTTCAGTCCAGTTCCTGCTGACTTTCCCATTGGATGAAGACATCTTTTTCTTTTGAGTCTCGAGGGATTATGGAAAGAGTGTCCTACCTCAGCTGGCAAATTATCCAGGGTATTTTGAGTCCATGTAAGATCTTGGTTGGCTGGTCATTATTTTGAGAAGTTAAAAAAGATGCAATATTGTGGTTTTCCATATATATGGATAAGCTTTTGTACCCAAGGCCAGAAGAATTTACTTTCCATAACTGATAGACACTTACACTTCCATCTCTCTTGACTTCCTTCTCTAGTATTTCCCTAGGAGATGCTGAAATCCCTGCTCTGCAAGAATCACTGTCGAGGGAACAAGCCAGGTGTTGGTGCCACTTTGTAAGGTTTTTTGAGAGACCCAAGGTGTCACTGCGAGTTCATAGCTGAGGGGCACAGCAAGCAGAGCAACCCAGGGCTTCCAGAGATCTTCCAGGACTGTGTCCCACCATCACCGCTGCAAGGATCTTCCCCATCTCAGGAGTTTGTGTTTCCCCGCAGAGAAGATCATATCTATATGCCTGACACTTGAACGCGCAGACATCACTGCTGGAAGACAATAAACATTATCTTGTGCTGCTGGAGAGTAAAAGAGAAGTAGAGAAAGGTGTAGCACCTATCCAGAGTGCAAAGTGACCTATAGCCCCTCAGTGGGAGGCATGAAGTTATGTAGCTCATTAAATCTTAAAAAAGCAAGAAGAGAAGCTGCTTCCAATTATCAGGATGAAAATTAATGAAATAAAAACTACAGACAGGCAGCAGAATTATGCAATAAAAAGGGCTTTGCTGGCATTAACAAGGAGATGTGTAATATTTGTGTGGTTCTAGCTCAGCCTTGGCTTGAACACACGGTGATTCTGCACATAAAATGTATCCAAATTAATGAATTAAAAATCCTTGATAATCCCATACAATTTTCTCTTCATAGTTAAGTATTATTAGTTGGGAAATCTCCTCAGAAAGGGAAAATGAGGTTGTGATCTGTTGTCTGAGAAAATAACCTCTTTGTTAGTATAAAACAGTCATGTGCTGGGATGACTGGCCAGAGACATGGAAAAGCCCAACTGCTGTTTTCTTGTAGGGAATGAAGGTCCAACATGGCAAGAACTGCATGAAGCAGGGTCCAGAGGAGACCTACAGTTTGGGGCACATGGAACCCAATCAAAGAGAGTGTGGAATTGAACATGCATGAGAAAAACTGCCTTTAAGAGCAGGAACGGTTTTATTTGAAGGCTTCACATCATCCCACAAAGAATATCTTCCACAATATTAGCTCTGCCTTGGGATCCCATAGGAGTGTTCCCATAGCAGTCCACATCTAAAATCCATCCAGGGCATTCTGCTACAAACAGAGTTCATAGCCTTCAGCCCTTATATGCAAAATTCAATGAGCTTGATGCACAAAATGCTGCTTTTCCCTTGAAAAAACCTCGGCTACTCCTTCCTTTTTGCTTTCCTTCTCCCACCTTGTATGAAAGAATACAGTTGCCTTCCTAGGCAGCTGCAATGCGCTCCTTTGCTTTGTCAGCTCCATAAATGTAACTTTTCTTTCTGTGATAGTCATGTCTGTCTCTCATGGGATGGATGTACAACCAAAATAGTGTTCACCAGGGGATGAGGAGCCCACTGGCATGACCAGCAAGGTACAGTGAAAGCAGTATACCTGGAAATGTGTTAGTGAGATTGCTGTGCCCCTAAAAGTAGACTCAGGACCTCCAGTGAGGGGAAAATGTTGCAATCTAAACATTTATACTATTGAAAAAAATGGGAAATCATTTGCTCAGACATAAATTAGCTCCTACAAGACAGATTTATTATGGCATGGAATGTTTTAATGAGAAGAGGAGGTTCCACAACCAGGGGATACACTTTGCATCAGAATGTTTGACATATAAATAACATTTGGGCAAAATTTTCAACCCTGCGACATTTAGCACTTAACTGGGGATTTGGAAGGAATTTAAGGAAGAGGGATGTGTAAATTGGTTTTTCAGTGAAATTCTGAGTGCTCTGAAGTCTGACGTCAGGTTTACGCACAGGAGCTGCGGTGGGATGCTGCCGCGGGGCAGGGGAGGGCTGAGAGCTGGGTCTGAAAGGCTTTCAGAGGTGATGTTTGTGGAGGGCTCTCCCTCCCTGCCTCCTTCATGCAAAGCCCTTTCCAAGCCTGCTTCAGGGGATAAGAGAGATGACAGGAGCACAGTTTCTGAAATATGTTTCCCTTTCACTCTCTGCTATCCCAAAATCTGGCATTCCACAGATTTCTAAACTGTTTGGGTTATTATCAATTCTTGCTACAGGAATCTCCTGTAGGATCCCTGAGTGAAGCTGACAGATCAGTCCCAGTTAAAGCTGGTAATCAGACTGGGTGGTGAGGTCAGGAAGAGTTGGCATCAAGTGATTCAAAAAGAGCAAACAGCAGGATTTTTCCTATTTCCTATGGCTATTAGCAGTGAGCTAAGCATCACCTGTAAGAAAATGCCAAATCATGAGCTGTGTACTTACCTGAGAACATTTTATTTCTACCCTCACTTCTGCCAGGAACAACTTTTTTCTTGTTACCTTGTTCTTGAAGAATGACAACAGCAACCCCCAAAACTCTTCCTCCTGGTTGGGCAAAAAGCACCTGTATAGGAAATGGTGGGGGAAAATAGAAAGAATTATAATTGTATTATATTGTTCTGGTTGGCCATTCACTAAGAACGTATAAACATAACAGAATATCAAGGGATTTGAATTTGGATTTTAACAATGCAGATTTTAGCACTTGTGACAAGGGGTGTTTTGTGGACATGTGAACTATGAATTTATGGTTTTGCGTTGGTTTTCACACCAAGCACAACTACTGATGGGGATACTGAGCACTGGCCTTGGATAGAGCCTTTGGCTGGGAATGATGGCTGAGTTTTTCAGATCAGAAACCACATTTGCAAGATCTGAGCCCCTCTTCCCACCTCCTTTCCCACAAGTATGGTAGAAGCAGGGTGGTGACTGCCTGAAGGTCCCAGAAATGTTCCTACCCTTCCTCTCCCAGGCTCAGGTCTCCGTCCCAGTCATTGGCTGACTTTACTGGCGTGACATCCTCAGCACTCAAGGGGGACATGGTGTTTTATTCAAAGAAAAAGATCCTTGATTGCATCATCCCAGGAGAAATCATACTCAAATTGATGGGATCCTGCTTCCGGCAGAGCCCATGGAATGAGCAGCAGAGTGCTGATCCTCCTTCTGCTCTCAGTGGTTTTCCCCAGCCGTCTTTCCCAGAGGAACCCTTCACACTCCTGAAGTGCCCATAAAGAGAAAACAGTGTCAGAAAGAAAGCTGGGAATTGCAAGTGTTTAGGTATTTACTGGCCAAAAACTGAAGGGAGAGATGGAAAAAACCTGAGACATTTCTAGGACAAGTATTCAAGCCATGTGCCTGCCACATTGGTTCTGAAAATATGAATTCTTATTTGGGTGTGTAACATAAGTTTTCTCTCTAGGAAGCTCAAGAAGATTGCAATGGTTATTTGAAGTTTACAAACCCATGGAGAAGAGGAAAGCATGTTCATTCAGTTTATTCCATGAATTACGATTTATAAGAAACTTAGTGCTATATCAGGTTGGGAAATAGGCATGCAGTGTCCCCAGAATATTTTAATCTCAACCACAGCTGTCTTCTGATTTATTTTGCATGTAAAAATTGCTTATTTTTGTAATGTTATGAAGAAAAAAAAATATATTTCAAACAATAAGGAAAATAAGAAATCTGACAACAAACAGTACACGAAGGTTACTTCAAGGAGTTTTTTTACACTCCCTAAAGGTAAGTCCTGGGTATTTTATGTAGTTTTTCCTTCCTCTTTACATTTTGCCATGACATTGCAAAGCCAGCTGTTGACGAATTGCTGCAGATAAAAACATGAACATTTTATTCAAGAGCAATATCCTCAATAGCGCAATATTTGCAGGAAAATTGCAGCATTCAGTTTTAATGTATATAAATTAAGGGAAGGAGAAGCAAAGTGTCCTCTTGCCTGTGTTAATAGAATAATTTTTAGCAGTTTGGGGCAGAAAAAGGAATATTGATGTTTGACCTTGAATTTGTTGTGGTTTTCCACAAGAAAAGGTTATGTTTAAGCAGTGTAAATGTCTCATCTTTCTAGGAAAAGCTGTTTTCACCTAATTCATAACATGTTTGCAGTTCTGATGTTGGTAATGAACTGCACTGATTTGGCTGTGTAAGTAATAAATTCACTGACTAAGTTTTGCAAAAATAGCAGCCTGGCCAAATTTGCAAGATCTTGGGAAAGTCATGAAAACCATCAATCTTGACATTCAAAAGTTTACAAGGCACAACTTTGTTTTACACAAGTGTTGTTGTAATAATTTATAAATTTCATTTAGCATTTCTTTTACTCAATACGTATATAATTCATACAGGACAGAAATTAAGTTGTACAACACTTGCTTTCAATTTTGCAGTTCCTATGAGGGGATTTTAATGTTCTCCTATTATTGCTGCAGAGCTTTTTCTCTGCTGTTGGGCCGTATCATCCATGTGCCAGCCAGCTTAGATGAAAAGCCACACTGCATGTGCTAAACCTTCATACTAACGCTACCAAATGAATCAATTCCTACTCTCTGACTTCTGAACCTACCCTAAGGTGAAGGAAACACGATCCACTGAGGATCATCTTGTAATTAAAACAATTCTCTATGAATCAGCATGACAATGCAGGGGCTAAGCAAGCATCTGTTCAATTAAGTTGGTTTAGCAGTTTTGAGGCAAGTCTATTTTGCCTTTTTTTTTCCACATCATTAAGCTTACCTTAATGCTGGAAGCAAACAATAGCTCATTAGTGGATTAGGTGTAATTACCAACAGCAGTCATTATTCCTGAGGCTTAATGGGCCAATTTGCTGCTGTAATAGTACCCAGTATTGTGGTGCTGCAGCAGAAAAGCCAGTGGTGCTGGAATGAGCCATTGCCTTGGAGGCCCTGGAAATGGCTGAGCAATCCCAGCCCTTCCCAGGACACCCTCCCATGGATGGGTGGATGGACTTGCTGCCAGCTGGGGGGTCCCATCAGCTCCCAGGCTTCTTTCAAGCTGAAGTGCATCCACTTCATGCCGGGTTTGCTGGTCATACAGGTTCCCGAGAGGAAAGGGAGGGACTCCAGCAGCTGTGTGAGGACTGCCCCACCTGGATTCTCTGTTTGTTGCCAGTGTATTTCTAAAAACATTTTTTATTGTCTTTTACTGCAGAAGCCAGATTAAGTTTTTGTTGTGCTTTGGGCCCTCTAATTTTTTCCCCTGCATAACCTCATGGCCTCCTTGCAGTGCTCCTGAGTTGCCTTCCCCTTCTTCCAAAGGTCATAAACTCCCCCTTTTTCTTTCACTGAGTTCCACCTCTCTGTTCAGCCAGGCTGTGTTCTTCCCTGCTGGCTCATCTTTTGGCACATGGGTGCGACGATAATGAAGACAAAAACTTGTTTGTGAGCTGCAGATCTGGTACTGTTGGAATAAGGATGAGTGACTCAGCTTCATCTTCAGATTTCCCAGGAAGCTTGGGCTGCCTGAGGGACTCAACATCTCTGTACTCTGTGCAGTCCACAAGCAGAGGCTGAGCAGAGAATCAGGGGCCCGAGCGCAGAGGACTGAGGGACCATTGCTGAAGTCCAAGTGTGCGTAATTGTAGTCCTGTCTGCAAGCAGAGTAAAATGATAATGGCAGCTATGCTTTTATATTTAGCATTATAGTTTCTGTCGCTCCTTTCTACCTGAGTGCCATATCATTTTTCTGCTTTTAGGAAGGGGATTAAGAAAGGAAAAAAAAAGACATAATGCTATAGTGGAGTTAAGTGCCACTTCTTCAGGCCCCTGTCAAATCTTGTTATTTGGAATAATTACCAGTGTCAGGTTTGGGGAAGGAGTTTGATGTAAATTGCGTCAACCTGTACTCATTCTGTGAGAAAAGAAAACCAGTATGTTAGAAGGTGAAGGACTGAATAGGCACCACCAGGAAAATCACAGTTTAAACAGCCTCACTGTAATATACATGACTGTATTTTATCTCCATTTTTCTTCATGTCATTCAGACTTGGGCAAATCCTGCCCATGCTGTGACCAATGGTGATTTCTCATTTATTTTAATGGCTCAGCCTACAGACTCCTGCTTAGCAGGAGGTCTGGTGGGTTGCTGAGCATTGTGTTCATTACTATATATGATCCCTTAAAAAGCAGGGAAAAACTAACCAGACTTATTTGTACCTCCATGCAGGGGAAAGACCAACCATGTTCTACAAGCATCCTCCAAAGAGGTTTGAGGGAACCTGTCTGGGTTATGTCCAACTCTGCAGTCCAGCCCTGGTGTCCTGACAAGCCCCAGCAGAGATATCCATGTTTTCTCTGCAGTACAAGTGAGGATGGTTGGCAGTTTTGTGAGGGTAATTGTTCACCTTGGTCTGAGGTCTGTAGTCGTTGTGGAGCAAGAGGACATGCCCAGGTTGGAGAGGGAAATGAGCCATTCTGACTTTGGCCTGTTGTCATCTCCCATCCAGTTACTTCCCTGCATCTGCAACTCATCTAAATTTTTAATTTATTTTTTTTTAAATAGGGAAAATAATGTCATTCTCAGAAGCATTTGTATACTTTTAGTGAATAGAATCCAAAGCCTAAACCCTATAAAAAACTTGAAAATAATCAACTCACTCTTTTGGATCACATCTCAGAAAACAGTGGTTTTTATTTCTTTCCATTTGTGAGCATAAAAAAACACACCTCATTTTTTCCCTCTTTGCAATTTCTTTTGAGTTATGGGAGCAGTTTCTGTCTATGAATTGAAATAAATCACCACCATAAAAATCCTAGTGTATTGCTTTCTTCACTTCTTGGAAAACGACCTTCAGATCCCTCACCATCACACATGTCAAGACAGGAGACCAAGTAGGTACTTTTGAGATAGGAACTTTTTGTAAATTTATCAAAAGATTGCTGTCCTGTTGTCATCCCTAAGTCCTGGGAAACACCAGAGAGCATTAGTGGTCCCAAGGGCTTCCACTGTCCGTGAGCTGTGTGGGGACGGCTGATCCTGCTCCAGCCCCAGCTGAGCACCACTGCCCCCGCCCCAGGCGCTGCCCAGCTGATGCCAAGCACAGCAGCCCCAGCGTGACCTCCTCTATGGGAATGACATCTGGGCACTGCCTTTAATCACGGCAGGAGCTGATCCAGCAGCATGGCTGAGCCATGCACCGGCTGATACAAGAGCCAAAACACTGCTGGACATCCACAGCTGACGAGCTGAATTTCGAGAGGAGTCTGCTTGGGACAGGCTCAGGGTGTCTGTCTGAAGGTGAGTCTGAGAAACCCTGCAGTCACTGCAGCAGGATTTAACCTGCAGGTGATAAATGACCTCACCAGTCACATGTGGAAAAATGTTACTGACTCCATGAAACCTGTTGCTCTGAGAGGTTCCTAGATTTCAGCATACCTTTACGATGAGGTAGAAATGATGGCCAGTCAGAGTCATGAGTTAGACGTGCTTTCAGCAGCAGCTCCCACAATTATCTTCTGCTCTATTGCCAGTACTCAATTCCCAACTCAACTCTAAACAATAATGACTCCTGCAGAGTCTGTGCAAGTAAAGAGTCCCTGAACTGACTTGGAGCCATAGAAATTACAGAGACACACTAAGAATATTCAGATGCTAAAAGTTGGTTTTTACTTTGGGAGGCACAAACCTTTTTTCGAGTGTTAGTGGCATTGGTGAGAGCCTGTGATCATAACAATGCCCATCTCAATATTTCTGGGCTCTCTCTGGTTACGTCTGTTCTTGCCAAAAGGTCTTGCTAGGTCAGGAAAGTGGAAACATGGAAAGGGAAGGAAAAAATTACTGCCATTCCTTTGAAATGAATTGGATTGCCGTGTGTGGGTGTGAGTGCCAGGTTTGCCAAGGATCTGAGAGGGACCTGGCACCAGTCCTCAGATCTGTGATCCCTCTGAGATCTGCACTATGGCCGACCCCCAAATGCTCCAGGCACCCCATAGAAAGGATGTCCATGAGATCCTGCTTCCTGGCAGGAGCAGGGATGCATGGAGAGGACAGATAGTCACACAGTATGGGGCTGCTCTGAAGTCTTGTGGAATTCATTAGGCAAAAAGATCAGGTTTGACAGAATAGACATTCACAGATTATTTGATTTGGTCATATTGCAATTACTATGAGTTGTATTACAGCAACAGTGAGGGACCAATGAAATCCTGCTGATTGTGATTGCCTAAATAGAATGGGAAAGGTTGGTTTTGCTCTACAGCTAGTAAGTGAAACTGAAAACAGTTACAGTGGAAATCTGAGGCTCAAAGCAATTGACCCAAATTAATAGGAAATTAATAGAAAATCTTGTGAACCCAAGCCGGACCTATGAAGCTGCTGTTTATCCTTGTGCTGCTCTTCTTCTGAACCTCCTCAAAGCTGTAGATAGACAGCTCTGGTCTTCTGTATAATGCTATAAAACATTTTGAGGAACGTGAAAGAAGCTAAGTTGCCCACTTACTGCTCCATTTTCTTTTTCTAAAACACAGGAAATCTGGTTGTCCATATTGTTTGAAAATACTGTTTATTGATATTTGATTTGCCAAATGCTAATAACCACAAGCCTACATGAAGGAAGATAAAACTAATACATGGAAGTTAACACTGAGTTCAGTTTAGAAGTTCTGCACTGATATGACTTTAATTGAGCCCCAAGATCTAGCAGAGGATGATGCTGCATTCCCATGATGCTGCATTCCCATCTGTTTATCCTGTGGTAAGTTTTCACCATAAGCCTGCCCTGGAGTTTACCAAATCACACAACACTTTGGTGGTGTTCTGTGGGTTGCTTATCTAAATATTCCCTTGTTACAACCCGTCTTGGGTGACAGATAACCTGATACAATCATAATACACTGTTAAAGCATAAAGGCAGTCAAAACAGCATTAATCTGTATCAAGTGTGACTGGTGAGAACAGGAATCCTGCCAAGCAGTTGCCCATCGTGAGGTTAAGGAGCTCTACAGTGGCTAATCCTGTTGTCATCTGAATTAACTTTCAAATAGGGTAAAACCCCCAAGCAGTTGCTTAATAAGAGGCTTAAGGTCTTGAGCTGGGGAGCAATGTGTGTATTTTGTGCATGCCTTCATAGCAGTAGCACCTTGAATGTCATTTTGGTGTTAAGAGGATTGTTTTCCTGGGTAAACTGGGTGATGCTTTTCAGCTTGCTCCAGCCAAATCTGAATGTATGTGTGTGTGCTGATAGCCTACAACGACAATCAAGGATCCCAGAAACACTGGCCAGTGCTGGACACCTCAGGGGATGATCCTGGAAATACCAGGCGTTGGCACTTCTCCTCCTGGGAGCTGGTGCTTCCCAAAGAAAGCCTCAGCAGGGGTTTACCTGCACTGAACTCTTTACAGGCTGGAGCTGCCTGGTAGCATTTGGCATGCATGGCAGGATATCTCAAGTATGTTTTCAAACAAAATAAACATTCAGCACATGCAATTATTCACCTGCCTCTTTTAGAGCTCCAGTGGTCCTTTCCACTGGAGGAATGAGCAGTTGGGGTACCTGGTTGCTCAGGTATCTTACAACCAGTTGCTTGTGTCCATGTGGCTCTCACACATGGTGTGGTGATTACAGTTTTTTGGAGATATTTTCCCATAATCATTTAATTTTTGCAACCATTTAATATATGCAAATAAAACAAGTAAAAGAACACCAAGAAGGAAGGTAAAAAACCACAAGGGAGGAAGGTAATTGTTTCTGCTAAACTCCTGTTGTAACACATCAGTGGAAAAAGGTTGAAGCTGGACAGATCAGTCTTTCTAAATGTTTGCTGCTTGGTCTGGACTTTTTTTTTCAAGATATAAACCAGAGAAATTGGTTTGGGTTCAGCACCAAAAACGGAGGTTTATTGGGGTAAGATGGCATCAGGTTCATTAATGTGCTTTTGTGTTGGGATCTGTTGGGTTGTTGCTGTCAATGGGAATCTTCTCCTTGAGTTCTAGGAGCGCTGTGCTCAGCCATACATGAGCAAAGCTCTGGGCTCAGTGCTTGGGTTCACAGGAGACAAAGGAGAGACATTACCATTCAAACACACCCTGCACATCATCACCTTCTCCTGGAGGAAAGAGCTTTTTTCACAGGTTTCAGGTGAGAGATCGAGGTCTTTCAAAAGGATTGATACGCAATATTTGGCCAAATTAAGAGTACAGAAAAATGTGTTATCCAATGATCACCTCATTTGTCCTCCTGATTCTCATTGCAGATGGCTCCTGGTGCCATCAGGGTGTCCCCACAGGGATCCCTCAGAGGGGCTGAAGGAAAACTTGAGTCCAATCTGTGCTGGTGAAGGCAGGGAGTGATGGAGACACCATAGCAAAGACCCTGCTGAGAATGTTCACTCACTTTTTCCTTCTTTATTTCCAGAGGCAGATGAGAGCACTGAGCCCTGAGGGTGCTCCTGCACTCCAGCAGCCCATCACAGCTCAGAGCCACAGCCGTGGCTCGACTGGCAGCTTTGTGGGTTTGCCAACCAATTAAAATGTTTGCCAATATTTAAAGCATGCATTGTTGTGGTTTAAACTTGGAAAGGATTTTTAAGGAAATCTTCAGCTGAGGATAAATGCCAAGAAAAGCAGCCTACAGCTGGCCACTCACATATTGTTTCAGTTGCTCTTGCATGGCTGTTTGCTTTGCAGCAGCACTTCATGGTGCACATCCCAGGTGTGGGACCTGGAGGGCACCTTCACGGCGTGTAGCAATTTTGAGGGAGTTTCTCCTCCCTCAGCTGGACAGGGCAATGTTTCTGCTGCTATGATCAATTTTACAAGTCAGAAAAGGCAATATTTCACTGATAACCGCATGGGTCCAGCTCTTCCGTCCCCTCTGCTGGCTGCTGAGCATGTGGGGTCCTTGGCTGGAGCAAGGGGGAGCCATGGTGGGACCACAACCAGGAGAATGAGCTGCAGCAGCTCAGCCCAGTGCATGTCCTTGGCTGCTTTTGTCCTCTATGCCATGGCTACTGTAGGGGGTGGAGGGGGGACAGTGGTACCCCTGACTGAAAATCACTTCTTGCTTCCCCTGGGTCTCCTGTCCCTTGAGCCTCTGCTGCAAGGCCAAGTGATTGTGGATATCAACACCAAAGAGTTCAGGGGACAATGAGACTTCTGAAGTGAACTTTTGAAACCAGCTTTTGCCTCTCTTGGTTGGATTGATCTCTATCTAACTCAAAATGTTCTTATTTTTTTCCCCATCAGTTGAGCCATTCAACAACTTCTCATATTCTGGTATCTTAGAATGTAACTAGGCTCCCACTTCTGTCTTTCCTCATGTTCTAGAGTCTTTTATGCCCCTTTTTGCAGAGTTTGTGGGAAGTCAGCATCTGTGCCACATGGGCTGACTTGGACCTCAGGTTTAATATTTGCAAAATGAATGAGAAGTGGGTTGGTTGGTGGGAGGGCTGATGGTTTCACACAGGCTGGCAAGGTTGAATATTAGGGGAAGAAAGATAAAACCAAACCCAATCATCAAAGAACCACCAGACAAACAAAAGAGATGAATCTTCTCAATTCCCTGGGAAGGTTCATGTTTCCAAGAGACTGCCACTTCAGAGTTGCAGTAGGTTTTTTTTAGAGATCTGATTATCCACTTCCCATCTCTGCTACTGCTGTTTCTTGCAGTCTTGGTCAAGACATTTATTATTCTTAAACTAATAGTTGTAGAATAGAGAAATAGGAGGTGTTTTTTTTTGCTAAATATGCTAAGATTTACGTATCTAATAACTGTGGAAATTTTTTTCTTTTTCAGTCCGTGCAATGAGTATTTCAGGAAAAGGGGATCCCTGAGCAGCAGCACTATTTGAGATTCCTAACTCCAGTTCTGAAGGTTCGGGGCACTTCATTTCCATTTGTGTCAATCTTTAAATCTGCAAATGGGAGCAAGTCCCAGCCCCTCTGAAGACTCTCTCCTTGCTGTGGTGGATCACCAAGGAAGGCTTTGCTGCCCCTTGAGGAATGTGATGGGGACTAAGTCCCTGGGTTTGGGAAGGGGAGGTGGAGCTCTGCACTTCCAGAGCCGATGGTCATTTCGTGATAAAGTGATAATGCTAATAATCCCCAGGTCCTTTTTTTTCGCCTTTGAACTGAACACTTTGCCTGTCTCAGCTGTGGTTGCCTTTTTGAACTGTCAGTTTGGGAGGATTAGGTGCATGTTTAGGCTGGGTGAACTCATGAATGAAAATATTTTCCTTGGCCGTTTTTAAAATGCTTCCCCCCTTTAAGAGCTGAACCCTTTGGCAACAATCTGCTTTTTGCCCAGATTACCACTGTCATTTTGGGAGGTCTTTTCCCGCAGAACAAACAATGGAATTTTAATAACACAGGGAACTAGATTCAGGACTGTTTTATTTATATTTTCTTTATTTATGCTTGAATACTTCGTATGCAGCTCCAGCAAAGACAAATTTAAGCTTTGTATTACTTCAAAATGATGAATTAAGCTCTGGGAGATTTACTTCCCTAGAGAAGGATATTTTGATTCACTGCTTTGAAAATGTCTCATAAAACCAGTAAATATCATAGAAATTGAAAATAAAAAAACCCTCAGTAAAAATTGCAGATGCAAAGTAGAGCAGATACAGAGCTGCTCTTTCTGCAGGGTCTGCCTTGTGTCTGCACCACGGCTCTCTGCTTTAGTGAAGGTTTGACTCAAATGCAACATTACAGTGAAGTTGAGTTAATTTTGAGCATTTATTTTGTGTGAAGCCTGGCACTGGAGTGCTCAAGCCAACACCATCTTTGGCTGCCTGAGCAAACTGGCACGGGGTAAGCTCCCAATGCCATTGTTTGAGGGACTCTGCTTGCAGAGCATCCTTCAGAATTATCTAACTTTGTCTAAGGGCAAAGAAATCACACTGACATGCAAAGTGAATTGGGGATCATCTGAAGTGAAGCATAAAAGAGTACCTGTTAAGGCAATGAGCTGAGTAACTACTGCCAAACTGAAATAAAGTAGCTTGTGCCTCATACAAACTCTTCTCAGAAACCCTGACAGGTTTGAAAATCAGCCTTTTCTGACCAGGATTGCATTGATTGCAGTGGTAAATATTATTCTACTTTATGAATAATCCCTTTAGGTGGCTATACGTTGTGTTTTCTCCTCAAGAGAGCTCTGTTATTTTATTTTCCTTGTACATCTTCATTCTGGTGTACCAACCTTCCAAATTCCCTAGCCTGAGCAAGGAGATGAGGAATGAAAATATTCCCACACAACAAATCTGTTCCAGGCCTTTCAGTGTCAAATAGCTCTGTGTCAGATAAGCCATTGATACTCTGCTGTATTCAATTAAAGACGTGGCACATGGTAGAGATGGAAATGAACCAGTGCTCTCAGTCTGGGGATCATGAGAGACAGAAAGGTGCTGGAAGGAGGGGTGGTACTATGGGAGGGTGGAAAAAGAGAAGGAATGAGGCTATTTTCAAGGATGTACTGGATATTATTTGTGCCTTATTGTACTTTTTTAAGCTCTGCTGATTCTATCCCGCTTCACTGAAATCACTTAAGTAATTTTAGTGCATACAAAACACACACACAGCTCATTGCTGCAGCCTGGCAGGAATCTGTAAAAGTCAGGGAGAGAGCTGGAGCAAAACAGGTCACTGAGACTCCCTTTGCTGAACACAACTGAGATTTTTCACTTCAGACCTTGTCAGCACTTGGTGGCATTGGTCACCCGCCGGAGTGGTGTAGATGCTGGCTCTCTCTTGAGATGTGAGACCTGCTGTTTGCTTCCCTGTGCTGGTCAAAGGGTTCCTAGGAAGCCCCATTAGTGCTCCTCCAGGCCTACATCCACTCAGCTGATGATTTCAGGAGGAAACATCAGCTAAACCCTGCGAGAATTTCGTTTGGCTGCAGCCAGAGCAACAGCAAAGGGGTGCAGCCATCTCACAGAGATACTTTAATTTCAGAGCTACTGTAAAACAACTTCTGCCAAGGATATCGCAGCTGTTTTTCCGTTTCCCTCCTCTCATAAAATCAAGGGTGAAGAAGCTGCAGGGACATGGCTTGCATCCAGGAATGTGATAAAGATGCAAAAAAAGAACAATGATTCACAGGGGAATGAACCTCTTTGGCCACTTTGCCGTAGCTCTGCCTAGCTGGATCAAAGCTGCTGCTGCACCTGCATTGCATGGTTGTAGAAGATGCTCTTCCCATGGATCTAGGGGAGGTGGTTATTGCCTATCAGAGTCTTTTAAAGCACAGCAGCAGTTCGTAGATAAGGAAAAAATGCTGCTGGTCGCTGGGGAATTTTGGTCAATATTTGACCACCTTCTTTAGGGGAAGGAACTTGTCTGTGCACCTCGGAGCCCAGAGCAGTGGGAGCTGGCGGTGGAGCTTGCAGGAAGGAAAAGAGCTTCTCTGCTGTCCTGAGAAGCTGCTCCATTTCTGTCTTTACATCAAACAGCAGTGTGGGGCAGAGTGTGGAGGCAGCACTCTGCTCTCTGTTTTGGGAAAAGAGAAGGCATCTGAAAGGTGTGAGAAGAGTCAGCTCTGCTGTTCTCATGGATTCAGGGGTTTCCTTCTCTCGTTTACAATGGGAAGAAATATAGTTGGCAAAGTATGCACCAAACAAGTGCTGCAGTTTGGGTGGTGAGTGGCTACAAAAGCAAAACATACAAGAAACCAGAAACTAGAGTAATTGGGCATCAAACTCCATGGCACAGCTGGGCAGCTGTCTGCTTCCAAACCAGCCAGGGTGTTTGACCTCCTGCTGGAGCAGGGGCAGCCCCAGCTCGTGTTCTGCTGGGTCATGGGGCTGTCAGGGATGGGCCAGACAACACCGTGGGGCACACAGACAGCTCCAACTTCAGCAGCCAAAGCTGGTACTGAGCACTTCAGGCTCTTCCTGACAAAGGCGGTGACTACCTGCAGCAGCATTGGGAAGGCTGGTGAAAGGCTTGGGATGGGAATGGGAACAGGATCTGAGAGCAAAGGAGAGAAATATGGATGTGCAGAGACAGATGCACATCTGAACTCAGCTGCCCCCAATCTAACCAGAAAAGCCAGACAAACAAGCCTGCAAAAGTATCCCATGTCTTAAACTCTGCCAAAGAGGTTCTTACTATTGTCATGACCCACTTTTATTTAGATTGATCTTTCACTGAGCACTAATGCATTTAAAACAAGAGCAAATCATATTTTAAAAGGCTTCTGTATCAGCAGAGAATCCAAGAACCAAGTCAGAACTTGTGTTCACCGGTCTTCATGCTGGAACATAGATAGAATCCTGCCATACCTGCTCATATCAATTTCCTATATTGTCACATCGAATAAAAAAACCAACGGGGAAATGCACAAGGCATTGAGTAAAGTACCTGAATAATAAGCTGTAAAGTCCTGAGTGAGAAGAACAGCACAGAAGCCAAGAGGGACAGTTTAGAAGTTCCACTGTTGTAGGTCCTGGGGCTCTAAACCCTAAACCAAGTTACCCCATGGGTGTTCCCATGGGAGTAAATGATTCTGCTATCAGAAAGTAGAGTTAATAAAGTGCCTGATGGCTGAAGATCTCTTGGTTTCAAGGGAGCAGTGAATTGAAGCCAGCCCATCATTTATTTCATGGAGAAGTTGAATATTTCTTACCTTAATGATAAATGTCCAAAATTACAATTTGCTGAAGTCAATACGCCTCCATACTAATAAGGAAGAGGAGGGTGTACTGTCACAACTAAACTCCCCTCTTGGCCACTTGCCACGTGTTTCCATCACCAAAATCACTTGCAGAACTGAGGACTGGCTAGGAAAAGGAGTGGAAACAAGGCTAGACGTGTAGGCAGGACTCAGCCAGCACATCTGTGATTCACCTTATCTAGGGTTATACCCAAAATAGCTGGGCAACTTCAAGAGAAACTGAGAACACTTAAATAAAATAGCAAGTGAAGCTTTGAGTTTATTTAACCATTCATCTTTTAATTTTATCAGACAGTCCAGAAATTTTAATTAATCAAGCCAATAGCTTTCATTTGGGTAATGGTTTGATTTTTTGATTTCTGGTCAGTGAGGTCAAATGAAAGCACTTTATTTTTTAGCTCATACAAAATGTGAAGTTGGTGCTTTGTTTTCCTTCCAGAGAACTTTAGCTACCTTGCATGGATCCTTAGATATCAGAGTTTAATCAATATTAAATCATCCTCGCAGTCTAAGTATTTGCTTATGTGCTTTGAATTGTTGTTCGCATCAAGAACAGCAGTGATGCCCCTAATCTGCTTTCACTGGGCTCCCCCAGACTCTAATTATGTCATTTAGAGAAGGACATTTCCTGGCAACAGTTCCTCAATTCACTGCAACAGCCACTCTTGGAATACGGACAGAACAAGGCTGTAATAGCTTGCACATGTAGACGATGGCTGGAGGGACAATGACCTTCATTTGGGAGCGAGCACGAATCTGGTTTGTTTAGTATTTCCAAATGATGGTACCTCACAGCCAGCAGAAGTAACACTGCACGCCAGGCTCCGGTATTTACCTGTCTAGTGTTATGCTCAGATATATCATTGCCTTATGTCAGAAGTTACGACCAGCTCTAGCAAAGAAATGCTCTGTAGCTATCCAAGAATGCTGGATATGGGATCCCCCAAGTGCATGAACTTGTGCAGCAGCAAATAGTTTCTTCAGAGATCTGAGCTTAGCAACAAACTGTGGGAATTCCTGATATTAATGTAATTAATATGCTCAAATGCACTGACTTTCTGTGCCTCAGCTTGATTCTTGTGGAGTTAGAGCAAAGGATGAAGATTTTGGCTTACACAAGAGCTTGGGACCACGCAGTGGCCGAAGGTACACATTTGCACTAGAAGAATGGATCATTTTTGGGTATGCTTGTTTTCGTTAATTTAATTCTCAAGAAAGTTGTTCCCTGCCTGAAAACTTTGGCTTATGAGGACTACTAAAATCATGGCCACCCATGTAGAGGGTGGGAATAAAACCATTGCTAACCTGCGTGCACTCCATGTATCACCCATCAATTTACAGACTGAGTGGCATCATACTGCTGTGTGAAGTCCAAGGGACCATTTTATATGGTTAATTTTTAATACTATATATTTTTTCCTCCACATTTACCTGCCTTTCTTTCTGGTGTATTTGTGCAACAGTATCCTTCTGCTGGAAAATGTGGAGCTCATAAGTGCCATAACAGAACAAAATATACACCAAATGTTAAGCTTATTCCTCCTCATTTCTGCACTTCACCTGAAAAGCTATAATCCATTAAAAAAAAAAAATCATAATTTTTCAGTCCCAATGAATAATGCTAATAGAGACTTTCATGGTTTCCTACAGAGTACAAAACTCGAACATCTTTCAAGATAGAAGGCTTCCAGGTGCTGCCACAGTCAGTATTTCAAAAGGTGCCAGGTCAAGCAGTTTCCTGCACAGATAATGCCCACAGTGACATCAATTTCTAAAATCCAGGTATTTCTTATATTAGTCCCTGTATGAGGTCTTTTTTTATGACTACAAGTTTCAAGATTAAAAAACTGATCAGAATTACAGGTGGTTCCAGTCCAGTCCTTGCTGCAGCTGCAGCTATGGCTGTGCTGGCTGTTTTGGCTAAGGGGAGATGACATAAAACTTCCTGACAATCAGGACCCCTGTTAGCAGAGAAACCAGGGGGAAAAAGAAGAAAAGAAAGATGTGGGGGGAAAAAAAAGAAGGCGGACAAATAATGATAATATAAAAATAAAGGATAATTTCTGGAGATGTGTCATCCCTTTTACCTTTGTTTATCTTTGATGCATCAAATGTGGCCACAAATTATTGATAAAATTGTGTGAGGCCATAGCCCTCACCAACAACTTCCCTGGAATCCATGCCTAGGTATTGCTAGTCTTCCTGTTTTTGTTTATTAAATAAATAGCCTTGTTAGTATGGGTTGTAAAACTCTGATAAGGCCCTCCTATTAACCAAAACATCAGAAGCAAAGATTTATGTTTAATGCAACAGAGACAATGGGAACTAAAGTTGACATTGTTTGTGCACCGACAAAAAAATTCTCATCTGTTTTACATTCACATATGGAACATATTCCCAGGGGAGAGCAAGCGACATATTTTTAGGACAGTATTTCATCTTAGGAAATCAATGTACAGGCTATTAAAACTCCATTTTTTCCATGAATGATAAGTGTAATTACATCTCTCTTGCAATAAAACCTTGTGCTTATTAAATGTAAATATTTAACAATGATTAAAATACATTTGAAGGAAATTTTATAGCTTTATTTTATATGTTCCCATCTGGGTTGCCTTTCCTAAACCGCTATGCATTTTGGAGAGTTATTAAATTATTATTTTGAGAAGGACTAACACTCTGCGTGTCCCTTGCTTCATTTTGAATTTCATGCACTTCCAGAATTTATTGAAGTCTGGTGAATTTGAGATTCAATCAATGCACTATTGTATTTGCAGAGCTGCATTGAGGGGAAAAGGGGCTTCATGAGGTAGGAAATGCCACACTGGCACGTCTTTTGTGCACCCAGTTTTGATGGCCAGCTAAAGTTTCCTGACTCCACATGCTGCAGCTCTCATTTGTTTCCAAAGGAAGCAAGTTGGTTCCTTCAGCCGGTTTCTTTAGTTTTATGTACGACCCTCTGAGGCAGTTTAAAAAGTAAGCATTAATAAACAGCCCAATCTTATAAATTGCAGGTCTGGATAAGGAGCATTGAGGGTGCAAGCTGCTGACCCTGGGCACAATTCAGGGCTGCACAGGCAGGATTAACCCTTCACAGAACAATCTCATATGATTACTCCAGAAAGGAATTCATGGGTAACCAAGGGTTTGTCAGACCCCAAAAATAAACCCTGTCTGTAACCAAAATCTCCCCTCTGGAAGGTCCTTTAGAATGCCCAGGGAAGTGTCGCTACAGATTTTAAGAGGGTTGAAGTCAGTTTTCTATAAAATCCTGTAGCTGATTTAAAAATTGCATTGCAGGGATCTAACCTATTATGCTGCTATGGAACAACTTAAATACTTCCAGAAAGGACACCACTCCTTGTTAAATTTTTATAAGTTCTTGATATAATTTGTGCTCAGATGTACTGATTTTGCCTCTATTTGCTTTTAAAGGGTTGCACTCCCCCAGCAATCCCTAATTCCCTGTTATTGTTGCTTTTTGAAAGAAAATTGTGCTTCATACCCAAGATAATTCCAAAAGGCTGAAGTAAATTTTTAATTTAACTACTATTTTTAGTCATGTAAGCAATATCACCAAAGTCAGTTACTTACTTGAGAGAGTGCAAACAGGATCAGGCCACTGAGAGCTCATTAAAGCTCCTGATACTGCAAAGAGTTGGGAGCTCAAACCACTGCAGAGTTTCTTGGACTCACCAGGTGCCCCTTACAGCAAAAAAAAAGGCTGAAAAATCCACTACTGCTATAACAATAATAATAAAATTAAAAAATAAACAGAAAGAAAATCTCAGTATTTTTGTCCAACATATTAAAAAAAAAAATAATTACTCCGAATTTCTCATGTAGGTGTAATCCAGCTTCTGAAAAACCTGGCCAAGGTGCATATTTAAAACATCTTTAGGTTTTACGCCCTCCTCCTTTCAGATTGTTAAACACCGTCAGCAACTCTGAGATGCTGTGAGAGACAAAGACTCAATGTGTGTGTGTGGCTTTTCAAGCAGTTTTCTCTGAGGAGGAAAATTTCTCTTTAAATAAATCTCCCTCCTCTCTTGAAACTGGTACTTAAAAAAAAACCTAAACCCAAGGAAGCAACTATTTATTTCTGAAATAACACACAAGACATCATTGTACAGCAGTATAAGTTACACCTGATGAAAAGAAAATTAATTTAAAACAGTGATTTTCCACAAGATAAACCTTTGGGAAACAAAGGTTTCTCTTAGAGAAAAATAAATAGTAGTAAAACAAAAGGACTTGGGAGTGTGGACATCTTTAATTGCTTGTTTAATTAAACCACTCAACTAAATATTAATTTATGATTTTTTAATTTTTTTTTTAGAAAAAATACTGGTTAAAGTTAGAACGTATATTTGTTGGGTTTAATTACAGACCTGTATTTTCCTACAGAGCAAACAGCATCTCTTGCATACAGTAACAACAGAATATCATGGGTAACCTTTCCCAGGGACTTCTGTAGTCTGTAATGCAAGACAAATATTTGTGTATTTTTGGCTGGTCCTGTTGTCTTTGAAGTCAGTGGGACACGAACCTCAATGGGAGCACAACCATGCCCTTGCTGATGCAGATGTGATGGAATAATTCAAGGCAATCAATTTTCCAGAATTTTTGAGCTATTTTTACACCATAATTAACCATAATGCACAGTGTGTGTATATGTGTGTGTGTATATATATGTAAATGTAAACGTGTGCACATGAGCTTTAACTTAACACCTGCTAAATATATCACAATTTCTCAAATGATATCAGGTACTTGTGGAAAATTCTGTGTGCTTTGATAACCATCCCTATCTGTGTATTTTACCTCCACAGGTAATTTCATTGAAGTCATCATGTATGCTTCTCAGGGGGAGTTAAAATAATAGACCATTATTTTGATCTTGGGCACATGGTTTTATTATTTGCAATCTCCATCACTTTTAATTGCTCAACACATACACTTAAAATGCAACTAACAAAACTAGTTTCCCTTTAGAAAAATATTTTTTAATTTTTTTTTTTAAATTTTTTTGGTAAAAGAAAGTTTTGTTTTATATTTTCGATTCATTATTCCACTCTGCCCTCTTATAAACCAGACTCCTGGAGGTGTTTTAAATTATAAGTACAAAATAAAAACGTGCATATATCCTGCATGTGTACACTGAATATAGAAAACATGAGGCTGTTTTCACAAGCATTAAGAAGGGAAAATCATTGCCTTCACTTCTGTCCTTTGTTTCCACAAATTCTTGCATTGAGAATTGCAATACAATGTTCTGACTTTAATCTCTATGCTTCACTCTGACTGAAACTGCTTTCATCTAAGTACTCAAAAAAATTACTAAACAAACATTAAATCTCATCCTGCCAGAGTTACCATGTACTTTCAGCGTGGCTGGGAATTGTACTTCTAAAAAATTCTGGAGTGGCAGATTTAGTACTGAGTATATTACGGCGGACTGAAACTGCCCGTAGGAAAAAAGAACCTGACCTGAGCCGTCTAAAATCATACTTATTTTTTCCTGAATGCTGCATTATCTGAACATTAGGCAAACACAGAGCTGATCCAAAGTACATCACTGAAACAGTTTTGTGCTGTGTTGATGTGCACCCAAATATGAGGCTGGGGAGAAGCACACCGTGCTCCAAGGTGTAAGGGCTGAAACTCTCCCTCCATATTTTCTTATTTCATCCTGTACAGGTAAGGGCAAATGTGTCTGACTTAGGTGCAAAATCTGCTGAAGATAAAGCTGTATTTTCTGTGCTGCTTTCTGTGTGGGGGTCAAATTTGTGATCGTGAATACAAGATTCAGAACAGAATTAGCATTTTGTCGAATAAATCACTTGCAACCAAAACACTCCCATGTCCACCCTGTTTGTGGTGGGTGACAGCAAAGGTGAGGACACTAAAGCAGATATACCCACAAATGAGGAAATCCCACAGAGCTATTAACCTTCCCCTAATGAATTATTTCATCACTTCACTGTCTACCTTTTTCTGTCTGCATTTCTCAGCGAGCAAGCTGTTTAATCCACACCTTCCTCCAGCAGCGACCTTGATGTTCAGCGTTCCGGCAATGTCTTTTTATAAACGAATTCCCTCTGCAGAAGCTGTAGCCTGCAATACCTGCAGCAAGACTTGGGGAAGGAATCTAGCTCAGGCTGTGATCCCTGGCTCTGTAATGTCAGTCCATACCCCCTTTTGCTGAGGTTTTTCTGCCTCTCACTCAGCAGCTGCCAGCGTGGTGCAGCACTTCAGGGAATACAGTGAGCGCTGACATCGAACCAGTCTCTTGACTCAACTGGTTATTTAAAAAACAGGGAATGCCTTTAAATCCATGGAAATTTCTCACTTCTCAATGGGAAAACATTAAAAGACCTATGCTTTAATCTTGCTGTATAGCCCCAAGTTCAGGGCTTAAAGCTGAAAGCTTGCATTTCCAGCTCCTGCTCTTTTAGCAGAGATTCCTGACAGGACATAATATAGCTCACAGCAGTATTAATCCCCTCTAGAGCTGCTCTAATAGTGACACCTCCTTGTACCACCCAGGTTTGGCTGGCCCAAGGCTTGGGGCAGGTGGAGATAAGGCAGCCCTTGCTCCCCAGAGCGAGCAGAGCCCCTAATTGCTCACATTTATTGCTATTAGGAAATTTGGGAGAGGGCCTAGCCCAGGTCTTTCCTGTGTTTCGCTGCAAGACAAGGCCACCAATTTCAGTGGCCACAGGATCAGCCCTGAGTTCTGCTGTCAAATCCAAAGGAGCTCCACGCCTGGGAAAGGAGATTCAGGAATGCACATTTATACTGCTGCAATTAACTGCAAAATTTGGCCCTAAAAATCCCACTGATGTAAACAGCAGGGCTGCAGGTCAGCACCAAGAACACAGCCTGGGATTAACGGCAGCTCACTACTGAAGCAATTATCTTCTGGCAAAGCCAAAAATCTCCCTTGTTGAGCAACTGTGGGGCTCTTGGTACTCTCCCTTACACCTGCAAAATGCCAGGTAAGGCCACCAAAACAGAGGACTTATTTTTCTGGAGTTTCACTGAGAGAGCGACTAAGTGAGCTGTGTGTTCTTAGTATTCCTTGTAAAATAAATCTTCCCAGCCTCCGAAGAGGAGTCAGAGTGGAGAGGCTGGACCTGATGTTTGTCAAGAGAATTAACAAGCCTGGCAATAAAACTCTGGGTAATGATGGCTCTGAAGGGTTACATTTGCTTTTGAATTTGCTTTTATAAAAGCATGAAATTTTATGTAGGAACAAGATATATAATCACCTATTTAAAAGTGAGGGGTTCTAGTACTCAGAGAATGATGAACATGATTCTGTACTGCTGCTGCAGTAGGGGTGTAGGATCAAAACTCAGTGAGTAATACAATAGCAGTTCTTTCTCAAGCTTTGTCTCTGCTAAGTATAAAACATGATTTTCTCGAATTAGTTTGTCATATTACCTGTTTTTTTTTTATACCAGTCTTCCTTTGCAGGACTTATTCATAGCAGTTACTGTTGGAAATTCAAGCTGATTTGGTTTCTTTGTGCAAATATGATTTCAGAAATTTTCTTTACCTTTCTCCCCACAGTGTTTGCATCCAATTCCATGACAGTGTCAGTCAGTAAGGGGACTGAGTACAGCGGAGATACGTTTACAAATTACCTTGTTGTAAATGTGATTGTTTTTGTGGAGTTTGCTCAGCTTTAGAACATCCAGCTTAGCCCTCAGAATCTGCACGGGGAAGTGAGGCATTTCTTCAAATACCTCTCCCCGCTTCTCACTCTGCTTTGTGCCATAGTTTTAAGAAGAGCTCCGATTTTACCACTGTATCCAGGCAAAATTCCTCTTAGCAGAGATACAGGAGTTACCCGAGTAAACCTGGAAATATTGAGGCTAACAGGCTTTTTAAAATTTTTTTTTTTTTTAAATCCATAACGAAAAGGACAGTTAGTAATGCCGGGTAAACCTCCAAACTAACTTAAATGAGGGCAGGATTCGGAGGGAAGAGGGGAACTCCTGATCTCCTCGGGCAAAGCCCGACTTTCCTGAAAATTCCACGCAGAGGAGCCAACGGGACCCACGCGAATTTTCTGAATTTTCCCCTCTCCCCGGTGCCGGCCGGGGTGGCGGGGCCGCCCCTCCGTCCCGGCCGCGCCGGGCCCGTCCCGGCCGCTCCGCCGCCTGCCNGTCGGAAGCCGATGGGATGCTTCCTGCCAGCCCGTCCTTCCTTGTGAAGGAGGAGCTGCACGCATGGCTCCCGTGCTATTTAAATCAACGCAGAATATACCAGCACGTTTATGTCAAACATGCCATCGCAATATTCTTGTTACTATAGGAGCAAAATACATGTAAATATTTAGGTGGATTCATTCCAAGTGGAAGGGGCAGCTCTGGAAACACACGGTGCCTTGAGCCAGGACATGCTTTAGCACACATGGAAGCCCCGGGTAGGTGAGCTTCCCCCCGGATTTCACACAAGCCATGCAAATGCCAAGCTCTGCAGGGCTCAATGCGCACCAAAGTGTCGGTGGGACTGATGTCTGACTGCTTAGGGGAATAATCCCACCAAAGCCCCGTAATAAATGTTTCCAGGATCAGCCTAGAATGATTTGGGAGAAAGTTTCCCTGGTTTCTTTTGTTTCTTTTCAGTCTCCAAATGACAGATGACATGTAAAAGTCAGTGCCTAAAAATCCCATGCTTTACAGACAGACAACAACCATAAAATTGTCCCTTCCCTACAGAGCTTTGTTTTTTGTGTAAGGCCTGATTTTGTATATATGATGGTTGGGGAGAAGTTGTAGGAGGGCTGAAGGAGTCTTTCCTTTAACATTACTGTACAAAACCCCAAGGTTTTGGAATTGCAGGTTAGCTGATAAACTATTATAAGACAGAAAAGGACAATTTAAGTCAGGAAAACTGCAACAAAACAAAAATCCCAAATCTGTATCAGTTATAAAAGAAACCTAGGTTTATGGAAGAAGGCTGGATTTATCTCCCAGCTCCAATGGATATCAACACTAAAAAGTACTCTAGGTGGTATCAAACATAATTTAAATGTCTCTTTCTTCCCTGTCTTTATTTTTAAATGGAAGATAAATTGGTAATTTAGAGCACAAAGTTTCTGGTCTGACATGAGTGTGACCAGTTGTCTCTGTGCCGTGGTTTATGCATTATCCAGAGAAAAGTAACAAAGCCTGGCTACCCACCAATAACTGTTTGAGAAAACTAGGTAGGTTCTGCAGATTTTGGCTGTGCCATTGGTCCTCGTATAAGCAAAATGGGTTGTTTTTCAGACACTGCACTCATCTGAACCAAGCCTACAGAGGGTATTTGTACTAATCCAGCCAATTCTGCCCTCCATGACTTCCGCACAAAGGCCACTGCCAAGCTTGCAGCCAGACAGTGCAAACTTTCCCACTTTGGAATTTGTGAATGAGAGAAGTTTTGGTCAGTGGGGATGTACACCAGTATGAGTTGAAATCCTAATACTCCCCCAGCCAAAGTTTCCCATTAGGGAACAGAAAGGAAACCTTATAAAACCCCCAGCGGCACATACCATCGCTGAGCCCTCAGGTCCAAAACTCTCTGCAAATCCCTCCAGCCTTCCTGACTGAGCCATGCCATGCACTTTCCCACCTATGGTTCCCCCTTTTTCATGGGAAGGGGATTCCCACATGGGATGAGTGTCGTCCGGCACCCACAGCAATCATTGCCACCGTGGCTGATGCACTGGCACGACCCAAAACTGCCCAGAGCCAGCTTCAGAGAGAAGCCCAACAATGGTGCACTGTATTTAATACTGTGTGCTGTGGGAAATGGAGAGAAGACAAACGGACTTTATTTTACAACATAAAGAATGTTACACCCTTTGGTAATACGTAACTAATAACTTAAACCCATTAAAAACTGTGATCTCTACTGCTCACGAATGGAGCCAAAGCTGTAAAAATTCATGAAGGAATCAGTAGCAGGCTGTCTGGGGTTACAAAATCTACAAAAACTGCTAGAAGTCACAGTTTTCTCCATGAAAGTCATGGCCATAACAAATATCCCACACAGCTCGCTTTCTAATCCATTCCCAGGAAGCTGCATTGTGTGAGGCTGGGCGGATCTTAACATCCAGCAAGGTCAGAGGCAGCGAGGGGCAGAGAGGAGGGTGTGGGGTCCACACGGATGTGTGGTCCCACTGGTGTGGGCTGCCAGGGCAGGAGGGAACCCTGAAACGCCCCCAACACTCTAGACCTGCGTTTGCCCCATGCTGGGTGTCACAGGGCTCGTAGTTGACTGATCACACTGGGAAACAAAAGCTGTACCTGGAAGAAAAGGGCTCCTTTTCATTTCTATTCCCCACGTCAGGCAAAAATTAATGACTAAATGCACCTTTCTCTGATGTTGTCCATCATGCAAATACTGGTGGGCAGGAGTCAATATGAACTTTAAACACACCTGACACAGGTGGCTCTTGCCTTTCAATGTTAAATGGCCACTGGCCAACAATTCATGGCGCAGCATAAAGGAATCCTTGTGGCAAGCAGCTTTCCCTCTGTATATATTTGTTATTCCAGAATGAAGCTATTCATCAGGGCTGAGATGAAACTGCCCAGGTGAACAACTTCCTGAAACCCAGTGCTCCTGCAGGAGTGCAACCAAAATCAACTGCATGATGAATGTGGTGTGTGAGCTTGAATATCTGGGAGAAGGCACAGGAACTGGAGATGGTGGAGGGTAGGATGCAGCTGGCAGAAAGTGCCCAGTTGTCCAGGACTCTGCTGCTCCAGCATCCTTGTCGCCGTGTCTCTCCCAGGCACTGGTCATGCTGAATCATTGCAGTGGGGATTTTTTATACAGTCAGTGGATCTTTTCCTTGTCCTCTGGGTCACATCCTTCTGCCAATAGACCAACACTGACACAGGATGGATGAAAAAAAGAGCAGTGAATGGTATTATGTTTTCTCATTTTAGCAGTCAGCCTGTGGATTTTTCCAAGAACGGTGATCTGAAATAAAACTCAGGCTCCTTTTAGAAGTGTTCAATGGCACTGCCCTCTTCCTACAAAGCAGTTGCAGTGTATCTCCAGGAAAACAGACATAACCCCACATCAGTTGTACTTCATCATTCTGCAATTTCAGTGCAAGCCTGTGCATAAATTCTTTTGTCTTTTGGATGAAGCATATCCTATTCTAATATCATTTAATCAAAATAAAAAATAGATTGCACTGTATCCAAAAAAGATATACAGACTAAATATTTTGGTGTGTAGTCACCAAAGTAACTGTAAAGAGGATTTTGTAAGCAGTTTGGGAAGTTTTCTTTTGGCTTATGCATACAGAAATCTTTCCGTATTATCAGAGTTGGGATTAATTTATCACCAAGCCCAGGAACTGTTCCCAATTGGAATTAGCCACACTAATGTCTGGAGCTGACAAGCACAGCTGCAGCAAGCTTGCTCATGTTTATTATTGTAGTTTTCTTGTCTTTTAACAGTTTGTGTACTAATGGAAGAGCAGGAGCTGAAACTGCTCATCTCTGCTCTACCATTGCAATGAGTTTCTACTGACAGTAAAGCACCTTTAGGGCTGGTTTTAAGCTCCTGATGGGATCAGTAGTAGGCACAGATAATAGCTGCATGCTCTTAAGTGTTTTCTGACTGTTTTTTTAGAAAACCTCTTTCTAAAGTTGAGTACAGAAGATTGCATTTAATCTCATCTTTCTGCGTTGCTTGATTTCTGTTTTAAAGACTGTTCTAGAAAACACTGCTCTGTAGCAAAGTACTGGAGATATAAGTCTTTGCTGAAGGGGCAACACAAAAAAAAGGAAAGAGGAATGAGAAAAAATGAATTTAGCTGCTATACATAGGTTTCAAACGTGGTGATAGCAGAAATAGGGTATCTAGCAAGGCAGGTGGCAGATATGGGATATTTTGGCACGAAACATTTTCTTTTCCTTGATGCTCATGCAGGATACAAGTCATTCTGTCTCTGAAAAGAAAATGTACTGACAGCATGAAAATCGAATCTATTCACTAAGAAATTCTTATGGATCAAACTGACAGGTTATCAGCTGGTATGTATTAAAACTTCCATGCAATGTGCAAGGTATAATCTAGAGCTCAGGGATTATTCTAGGGCTCTACCATGACTGTGGGCAAGTCTCTGCACTGGGACTGTGGCCACATTAATTCTTTAGGGCTTTTCTGTGGTTTTGGGCCTGTGGCCTATTTTTTTTATCCCGTGGAAGCATAGGAGGAGGGCAAGAAAGCAGGTCTGACCTGCCATGGGAGCTGGGCGAGAGCCAGGAGACGCATCTGGCCCGGGACGTGGAAGCAATTCCATGTCTTGTATTGTAGGCATCATAATAGGACAGTAATGTACTTCTATCCCCAGGTTCATTTTGAGCATCATGTGTACACTACTTTAGCTGGAATATGACCAGATTATCTGTTCGTTTATACAATAAAAGAGCTAGAGGCAGAGTAGCTGAGTAACAGGCAGTGCTGGTGACTGCCAGATGTCGCAGGTCTTGTGAGATCCTCACTTGGCTGACAGCCTTGTCCTTCCTGGTCGGAGCAGGCACCTCTGCCAGACACAGCTGCAGGACCTGCCTGCTCCCCACTCTCTCTCATGGCCCTGCCCTCTGCAGATTTTCAGGAGCAGAAGTGGTGGGAAGGGTTGGAGAAGAAAAAGGGAATTAACTGAAGAGGGACAGACGAAGGGGGTGAGTAATAGGGACTTCTCCTGGTACTTGCATCCTGCAGATGCTCATTGTGACCCGAGGGCTTTTTATCCTCTCCTCTCTGTCCGGGCTTTGGATAGAGGAAGGACCTGTTCTGGCAGTCTGGCAATCTGGCTTTGAATTGCTGCTGCTCCCCCAGGTGGGAAAAGCCAGAATTAACTCAGGAGCAGCAGGCAGAGGTAAGGAAGGCAATTGCCCAGCAGCCAAGAACTGAGAAAACATGTCTGCATCAGGTCCTTTAGAAAAACCCATCTCAGAGGCTGTGTGTGTGTCTGTCTGTGTGTCTGTCTGTGTGTCTGTCTGTGTGTCTGTCTGTGTGTCTGTCTGTGTGTCTGTCTGTGTGTCTGTCTGTGTGTCTGTCTGTGTGTCTGTCTGTGTTTGTCTGTGTGTGTGTGTCTGTGTGTGTCTGTCTGTGCCTGTGTGTCTGTGTCTGTGTCTGTCGGTGTTTGTGGCTGTGTGTGTGTCTGTTTCTCTGTGTGTGTGTGTGTGTGTGTCCCTCTGTGTGTCAGTGTGTCAGTGTGTGTGTCAGTATGTCAGTGTGTCAGTGTGTGTGTGTGTGTGTGTGTCCCTCAGTGTGTCAGTGTGTCAGTGTGTCAGTGTGTCTGTCAGTGTGTCAGTGTGTCAGTGTGTGTAAACTGTTCATTCAGGCCGATGCTCAGTTTGCTCCCCATTTCCCACCACGTGGAACTGTCTGTTCCCTTGCCTGCCCCAGGCCATCCCTCCCGGGCTTTGGGATACTCCGTGGATATTGGCACTGATCTCCTGGGGCGCTGTACCTGCGGCTCAGCAGAGTGAAGGCAGTGTCTTTGTACTTACAGTGACAGTAGAAGGAATGGGGGAAGGTGTTGGTTCAGACAGGCAACCAGCTGGGAGGAGAGCAGCTGTTAAAATTTCTTTCAGTTGATGTTTTTGCAGGAAAGCTGGAGGGAGCAGACATGAAATACTCTGGCTGAGCAAGGAGAAGGAAAGTGACTAAACAAGACTGCTCATCAGGGACACTGGGAAGGGAATGAATTGCCTTTTCCATTTTGCATCTTTTCTCCCACCTGTCACTATTGCACTGCATCTCTGACAGGTCACACAGGTGTGTCAGTACGTTCATATGGACACAGACATGCTCCTTCCAGTCCTGGGTGGCTGCAGGATCCAGGCAGCTGCTCTGTGCTCAGACAGGTGAATGTGCTGTGCCCACGGGGGCCCTGGGCTCTGCTGCTTTGGCTTTTCTTGCTTTGCAGTGCCCAAAGCAAAGATCAAGCAGAGGAGCAAATGAGCTGAAGGGTTTGGGATCCTGCATTCCTGCCGACAAGCATCACTAAACCTTGGAGTGAACTTGAGCAGCATCCCCTGTGCTTTACTGGTACCAAGGGAACAGCTTGGGCTGCCTTTTCCTCTGTGTTTGTGGGAGGGCAGCTGTTGGGCTGGCATCCTGTGCAGAGACAGGAGCTGGGCTATGTGGGGAATGGGGGACTTGAGTGCCTACATGTTACACCCCCTGGGAGATGATATCATGCCACTTAGAGCCAAGCCCTGCTGCTATTCTGCTGTACAAGACTGTGTAGGAAGGCTCTGTCTCTTCCCTTCACCTCCACTGCTGTGCTGCTTTCCTGGAGTTATTTTCATTTTAGCTGTATGTCAAGTTTAAGGCTTCAAGGATTTTTCTGCACTGACCTTTAAATCCCTTCACTGGTCAATATGATGCATCACCATTCGGTATAATATCCTTCTGTCTGGTTTGCTGGCCCCAGACTTATTGTTTTATGTTTCTCTACATTAAACTGCATTTTCCATTCACTGGCCCTGACAACCAGTGGATTGAAATCCCTTGTTCCTCGTTATTTGTTCCCTCTCCAATTTGGTGCCCTCCACAAACTTTGATAGTTGTGGAGGCATTTTCATTCAAGTCATTTGCAGGTATTATAAATGAGGGAAGTCCCTTGATGTTCTCGTTTGTTGAGCCTTTACAATATAGGATTACCTTTCCAAAGAAGGATGCAGAGGTTTAGCAGCAGGACTAGTGGATATTAATATATACCTCTTGCTACAGATCCTCTGAAAGACACTGCTGCTGTCATCGAGGCTTTCTCACTTTTGCACAGATGAAGGCTGCAAGCCAGGCTTTGCTAAAATTGCTCTTGAGTGTAAGGTCTGTGAAAAATGGAGAAAGGAAAAGGGGAAGGGTGTGAAGCAACAGGAACAGCAGCTTAATAAGGAGTGGAAGTTATTATGGGAAAATAGGAATCTGGGGTACTTGAAGTAATGCTCTGAGCAGCAAAGGGAACTTGAATTTTTTTTCCAAAGAAAAGGAAACATTTTCCCTCTGTTGATGGGTTTATGTGACCCTGATATGTACACCACCCTTGCTTTTAGCTCCACTACCTGCCTGTGGTCTCCTGGCAGGTATTTTCTCTTGCTGTATTTGAAAAAAAAAAAAAAAAAGGAATTGTAAACCCCAAAGCTGCAAACCCAACTGGAGCTCTGAGCCTGGTGTCCTGACCCCAGCCCAGTACTAGCACAGAGCCAGCACATCCCAGCCACCAGCCTACAGCGACAGCTTCGAACCCTGATTCCTTGTGGATATTTACAGCCACCTCTGAACCACAGAAGGAAACAGAAATGTCTCCCCATCAGCTGTGCAGGTTTTATTAAGTATGTGTTTTGGTTTGAAGCCAAAGTGCACTCGGCTGTTTTATCAGTGTTTATTCCTGTCTTTCACAGCCTTTATCAGTTATCCCCATCAGACCTGTGAGCACTTCGAAGGCTGAGTCACACAAATAAGGCTTTTATCTGCAGTCAAATCTATAATCGGGCAACAAAACCCCCTCACCTCGCTTCTATTTAGAGTCCCAACTCAGGCTCCTACAGAAAAAGGAACTTAGAAAGGAATTTCAGTAATTATCCTCTCCCCTCCATCCCCTGATGCTGATGCCTGATACAGGTACCTGTGGGTACTTGAAAAGAGTGCGCAGAGGTGCTGTCTCTTTAGTGGAAGACTTTTAGGAAAGCGAACTTTAACTTTTAAACTTCCCTATGAAAAGCAGATCCATGTTAAGTTTGATACCATTTGCCTCAGGATGATCTCAGCTCTTAAAATATGATGGGTTTAGTTGGATTAAGAACCTATATTGTTGCTGAAGAGAAAGAAGGGTGCCTCTTTAATTGCAGCCCAAATCTACCTAACAATTGCCACATGTTGAGCAAGATTTAAGAGTTATTAAATATGAAAGCCACTATTGCTCCTCCACTATGAGCAGCCTTTGTTTTTTTAAACCTGGAAAGCACTAAGTAAAAGGGGGAGGAAAATGTACCAAAAAACAAACTAGAAAAATAACCCTGCTGAAACCCTGAAATCTGAAGGGATATGTTTATGTGGAGGTTGCTGTTAGTGCAATGCATTTCTCTCTGCAGCAGCAATTCCTGCATTGAGTGAAACAAACTGCTGCTCTTATTGCTAGATAAACTCAGTACAAGTTCCCAATAGCTGTTGTTTTGTTGCCATCTGTTATTGGAGATTATTTACAAGCAATGGGTTGATAACTTGATCAGAGTTGTGCTAAGCGAAGTCTCTTCTGGCTGGTGTTGGGTATAGCAGCCAGGGCTGGAGATCTGCTGTGCTCGCCCCAGCTCCCGGCAGAAGGGCTCTTGTGCAGCTCTGCAGCCCGGCACAGGCCTACAGAGCCCCCAGGAGCCCCCCATGAAACCTTCCTTAAACCTCTCCTGCACTTTGGACTCTCAGTGAAAAGAGTATCTTGGAGAAGGAAGTTATTCTTGCTGTAGATGTTTGGCTGCCCTTTTGTAACTGTGCAGCTGAGCAGGTCAGAAACACCTGAAGCCCAGCACGGTGCTGGTTGCCATCTACTCTGTGGAGGAAGCTGAGCACTGCCTGAACCCACTCGTCATCAGGGCCAAGAGTCCCTGATGCCCTGGAGCATGGCAGCAGCTGGGCACAAGGAACCAGGGTGCTCCTGTCGCTGGGACAGTGTGGCCACATTGCTGTCACGTTCACTCTGTTCCCTGGATGTCCTGGCTGCCCCTCTGTCTGCCCCAAGCAAACCCTCTGGCTGGCTCAGCAGCAAACACTTGGCAGGCAGGTTAGACTGTCCCACTGCTGATGGCGCCCCTTTGGGCAGCTTGGCTTTGCAAGGCTGAGCCCAGCCCTAAATGCTGCTGCCCAGGGTAGGCAGCAGGCAGCAGGCAGGGCAGACCCCGTGCCCCATCCGCTGCTGGGGAGGAGCTCGAAGAGGCAGGAGGCTCAGGTTCCTCACTGTGCCTAGGAGCTTCTGCAGGAATGTGTCTGTTTTAGGGAGCTCTCTACTCACTTTGCATTTGTGCTGCAAGTTCCTCTTTGCTGTTTAGGACGCTGGTCCTCAGGATAGCTGGGCTGGCTGAATGCCAGAGCCCTGACACTGGTCTGGAAGGATGCTCAAGGTGTGAGCAGAACAGCCCTGGTCCTTCAACCAACTTCTACCCATTTCTCAGCAAGGGGAATTTTCCACTGAATCTTCCATAATATTTTACTTTTTCACGTTAGGAGTAAACCCCCCAACATGGGACAGACTGCTGGGCTGTGGTGCCTCTCTGGGAATAACCTGCATGACTTGAGCTATCAAATTCAGTCCAAAGCAACAATCCAGCATGACTACTCAGTTAACTGAGACCACAGGATACAGCTGTGTTGGAGGATGGAACAGCCCTAAAACAGGTCAAGGCAATAAAGGGGTGTTTTTACAAATAATCTGTTATAACTTGCAGAAGGTTAATGTTGGGTCAGAAGGAGAGTTACAGCTACTGTCTCTTAAAAAAAGAGAAAAAGAAAAACCTAAACCATGATTTTCAGAGGTCAGTGATTAAATTTCTTTTTGGATCTTAGCCCTCTACTCCCTCTCCACTGTGCTTGATAGTATTTCAAAGAGATCTTCAGCCTCCAGCAGCAGGATTTTAAAGTTATGGTAATGCAGCTTTCATACAATCCATTATTCATTTTTCTCTGTCTCCATTTAGCAGTCCTGGCAGCCAAGTAGGATGGTAGAGTTTACGGCAGGGACCACTGCATATCTTTGCAGTCTGGCAGGAGAACCCTGCAAAGTCTCTCAGGCTACAAGGAAAGCAATTTTCATTTGCTTCACTGCTCAGTAAAGTAAACCCCAGCTCCTAATTTTCAACCAAGGAATCACAACGGTTGGATTTTTCATGTCTGTTCTCAGACACACCCCTATAAATCTGAAGATGTTTACAGAGCTGGGAGCCCAGTTCCCTCTTTGGCAAGGTGTGAGGAAGGGGAAAGCAGTTGCCTATATACCACGTTTTTAAGCTTCCTTTTCTACAGGGCTCACATAAGTCATTTGTTCCTCCTAAGCACCTTGGACTGGCTCAGCATTGCCCCTGAGATACCTGCTGGGAAACACTCCTGCAGTGAATTATCCAGCCTGTTTCCCAGCTGTCCTTGAAAACCTTTTCCACAGCCTAAAATCCTCCCCAACAAATTACAATTTGTGCTGACAAGAAAAAATTAAACCTCTTCACTCTAAGTAGGTGGAGGTGTCGTCTGGAGTACAACACTGTAGTCAGGATCCCAGGTTTTGCCTTTATCCATTCTGTAATGTGTCCTTGGATTGCGCTTTGCCAGACATGATCATGATGTTCTTGAAATTTCTTTGATCAACAGGACCAACTTTCAGAACAAAGTCAAATCTTTGTTCTTTTTCCATCCCCATGGTAGAGCTAGAAAGCTGGGAGAGATATTCTGTGACTAAACATCACGGGAAAGGGAATAATTGGGGCATTTTGGGAATAAACCAGCTTTCCTGAACTTTCACTCTTTGGTTACACCCTTCTCCCTAACAATAAAACAGATCTTCAGTTATTGTGCTAACAATTGAATTGACATGAAATTGGCATTGTTTCTTCTTCTTTCTCTTCTCCTTCACTTTATTTTTTAACTTTTAAACTTTCCTTTATTATAAAATTCCAACTTCCAACTGACCCTTGAATAATTGGTTTTGTTGCAAGGGTTATTTGAGGTTTAAATGAGACCAATGACATCTGTTTAATTTTAGATACTTGGAAAATATTCTAAAATTAATGAAATCCAAATGTACAACAAACTAATAGAACAATTTTATTTATTAAAAAGATAGTTGAAATAATTCTAAACTTTTCAAGAAAACAAAAGAGGTGAATGGGATTTGTCATTGTTTAAATTGTACTTATTATATTACATTTCAGTGAAATGCCCTCTTGACCTTCCACAGTTTGCTCGATTTCCTCATCAGTCTCCTTCCAGCTAATTTGTTTTGACATAAACAGAAAGAAAAGGACTCAAGAATCAAGTGCAATCATGCACTATTTGGGGTCTCAGTGCTGATTATAGCCAGATACAAATAAGAATGGATGGAACTTGCTAAAAGCAGGACCATGTTATTAATTCTTCATGAATATTTGGACGGTCATGGGAAACGTATGAAGTGACACAAATCTCAAATGTGTCACAAAATGCAGCTTGAGTGCTCATTCCTTTCCCAAATGTAGTTTGAAATGTCGCTGAAATGCGTGATTTGCAGTTTTCCTCTTTTAGCAGGTTTTAGTCCTCCTCTTTGGGCTGCAGAAATGTTAGGTGGCTTAAGTGAGCAATCACAAATCACAGGTGAGGAAAGGTGATTTATCCTTTTCATGCACTTGATTTGCTACATGTACTCTTTTGAGAGGAATGCTTAGCCAGAGGAATTCCACAGACATCACAGATCATCCAGGAGAGAACTTCTGCAAATGTTTTAATATCCTTAATGGAGCTGGTGCCAGGATTCCATTTAACTATCACCTCTTGTGTGGTGTAAAGCCCTCCAAAACAAATGCAAATTACAGTTTGTGAGAATATGTATACACACATATAATATATGTATTTTTATAGGAAATAAAATGGGATTTTACAGTACTTTTGTGCATCATGGTATTGTAAAGCATGTGATAAGTAGCAAATTGGGCAGCAGGAGTGACTCTGAAGGTAAGCATGACATTGTCAGTGATATAGGTGATAATTCACACACATCTCCACCTTTAAAAAGGAAATAAAACTCAATAGTGTGGGAAGAGTCCCTCTCAGACTTACAGTACATCTCAGGAATATTTCAAATGGACTGTTTAGGATAGGCTTTTCTACATAGAAACAAAATGTACCCAGGGTAGGATGTGTGTTTCTGTTTCCTTTACAGCCTCACCAGGAATGACAGTGACCCTGACCCAGGTGTGGCACCTGGGAATACAGTGCTAAGTATCTGAATGCAGGGAATTTTTGAAGTTGCTTTCTCTTCCTGGGACACCAACTGGACTCCCAGGTCACTTCTGAAGCTGAATCTCAACTCTCCTTTTGGAATACAGAAGTGTGAAAAGGAAAAACTAGGGTTGGGATTCTGAAAACCTCTTAAAATTGTGGGGCACAGAATGGCTCAGAGAGGGGATCAGTCAGGGTAGCTCCTTTTATTTTCACACAGCTTTTTTTATGAGCAAAGAAAATCAGAATTATTAATAAATCTGAAGAACCATTTGTGCTGATAACAGAACTTGCATGGTGGTAATTTAGTCCATGCATGGATCTTGCTGTTCTTCTGGTCTGTGGATTAGGTTTATATTCTTCCTGTTTAGAAAAAGCCAATGAAGATTCAGTATTATACATGTCTTCTGACATATCTCCAGTTATCATATTTGAGGTCATTCATATTGGAGAGCTTTTCTGGTTGGTCTTTACTGTAGCTTTTTGCACTGACTTCTCTTGAGTCCTTTGCCAGACAAAGGCATTAATGTGAGAGGTCTGCTTTTGTCTCTGGCAGTTTAACACTGCTGTTGAAGGCCAGCTTTTTTTGAGGTAAAGGTTGCCCTCAGATGGTACCTAATTCCTGTCACTCAAAAGGCAAAAGCAGTCTAACCTGTTTCCAAATTCTCTGAATTCTGTTGTCAGTTAGTTTGGTACATTCCCAAGCATCTGTGGATGTTTGAAAAGAAGACCCCACCTTGCATAGAAACTGCTGTCAATTTTTCATGAAATTCCAAGATTTCTGAAGGGTGGGGCAGAATCCACTCTGGAGCCTGTGAAATCTCTCAAGTTCTTGAGAATCACTGATTTACTGCTAACAGTAAATTAGGCTAAAGCTGACAAATACATGAAAGATTGGTGGAATCAGAGCAATCAGCATCATTCTGGAAGCTGGATGTATTTGCTATGCTTAAATCTGATAACAATGTAAAACTGTTTAAGCACAGTTTATTGGACATTTCTCTGTAGTACAGGTGCTGAGCTGCAGATAACTGCGTTATGAGGCTCAGTGCTTAACCTTATCATTCAGTCATTTTTAGCACAGTTGACAGAAGGATCACTGGTGTAGCTGTAATTGGAGTTTACAATGTTTGCAAGTCTTAGGTGCCTTGTAGCTTAATGCCATAACTATAGGGACAATAAATTACATGGTCATTAGAGGGCTTTAGCTATTCATATAGCATTAAGCATAAGAAGGACAGTAACATTTCTCTAATAACACATAAAATGTATATTCGAATTAAAACCATAATAGGATAGACATGGCATTACATTACAGCCTCTCACAAATTTCACTGCTTAGAAATTATTACCGTTAAAATCATGGTTTCAAAGACTTGTGCACAGGGATAATAAATTCTCCCAAGCAGGTTTAGAGAGAAGCATTGAGCCTTCATGGAGAAAGACTGTGCCTTAAAGCTGGGAAAATTCAGCCACTGAGAAAAGGTTTGAGGGGTTGGATTTCTTGCTTTCCTTTTTGTTCTCCACCCTTGGCTGGCTCCCCAAACCAAGTGTGGCTTAATTAAAAGCAATTGAGCAAACAAAAAATAGTCAGAAATGATTTTTGGAGGCTTTTATCTTCCTCTAGAAGGAGTTCTGCCCCTGTACGTTACTGTGTGTTTTGTTGTATTTTTTGGGGAGACTTATTTGAAGGGATGTTGAAACCATCCTATTTTTAAACCCCAACCTGTTTTCTGTCCTTGATTTGTGCAGATTTTCTTTTAGTAAAAGGCAGCCCAAAAGAGGGTAGTGAGAGAATGACTTTGTCTAAAGAACACATTCTGCAACACATTCTCCAGTGTTCAGTACAGCTCCTAGCACTCTTTTCCCTCACCTCTGATGTCCCCAAGGACAGCACACAACTGCTCTCTGTGTGCATTCAGACATCAGAGCTTGGTATATTCATTATCCCGAGGGTACGTTTCATTTATGTTTGAAGGGGTCATGTCCCATGAAACTCTCAAGCCTCTGTCTCACTGCAAAGAAACAAGTATGGGCTTATATGACTTTCCAGAAGAAGGCTGCTGGTCAGAATGGGACCCCCCTTTCTTTATCTGAGATTAGGCCTCCTTGTTTGTTCACCAGTCACTTCATCCTTGTAAAGCTGTGCACGATACGGAGCTGTTTGGAAGACAAACTGAACTGTGCTTCCTTGCTCAGTTCTTCACCCCTCTCTCCCTGCCCATCCTGCAATAACATCCTTAAGTCTCAGTCATTAAAATGGTTATAAACGGGCCTTCGGAGATTATGGGTTTGCATCACAGTTACACAAAGATTATTTGAAGTGTGGTTAACATGGACAAGGACTTATCTCCCAAAGCTGTTTCACAACAAGCAGAACTACTAAAGACCTCATTCCAGATTGTTAGGAGATTAGAAAGGAAAGTTAAATGGGTCCATAGTGGGGGAAATGAAACACTCTTTAGAAAACAAGATTTTTTCTCAAAACAGATGCAAGAATGGTTGAGATAAACTGACTATTTTTCCTCAGGAATCTTCAGCACCAGACAGAAAACAACAACAAATAAGCAAAGCTGGAGTTACTTCCAAGATGAAGAGTACCAGACTCTGTATTGAATCAGCAAGTACTCCTTTCCCTAGAGTTGTAGCAGATGACAAATCTAGATGATGAAAAGGACAAAGCTGTGGCAGCAAGAGAGTCCCTCTGCAATTCCTTTCCTAGTGTCACAGTATTCCCATCCTGTTTCTCCAGGGTGAGTTCTGTTTCTCAAAAGAAACTATTTAGTGAGTTTGTTGCACCTTTTCCCTGACCACAATCTCCTGTGGGAACCTCCTACAGCAAAACCACCCCTGGGATTCCACCTCAGTGTCTGGTTTGTTTAGCCTGCACCATGCAGCATCCTGCTTGTAAGATCTTGTGTAAAAGGAGGAAGAGGGATTTACTCTCTCTTAATCCCTGAACTCGGGATTCTTATCCCAACAGCACTGGCTTTGAGGTCTAACTTGCTGATGTATCTCCTTCATTTGGGAATGGAGACACACGGGGCAACTGTGCCTCAAAACTTGGCAACCACCAGTCTGTGCTGTAAAAAAATCCTTCTTGCATTGATGAGGACTTGGACCACGGAATCACAGAACACCCTTCACTGGGAGGGACCCACATGGATCATCGAGTCCAGCTCCTGGCGCTGCACAGGACAACCCCCAAAATCCCACCAAGTGTTTTAAGAGGGGCATCCAAACACCTCGTGAGCTCTGGCAGGTTTGGGGCTGTGACCACTGCCATGGGGAGCCTGTTCAGTGCCCAACCACCCTCTGGGGGAAGAATCCAACCTAAACGTCCCCTGATACCACTTAATGAACAATGTAGGCTGGATACCAATCAGCCGTGAGTTACATCCCTCTGACACAAACCTCCACCACCAACCCCACCTCGTACTTTGGGAGTTGAAGTGCAATCTGCCTTCTCTTCTATCCAAACCTTTCTGGTCTATAACAAAAATAAACAAAGAACAGTCTCCAGTGCACAGGCCAAAGATCTTATATTTGCTGTAGGAAACATACACAAGCATCTTCCAATGGAAACAGTGTGATGTCTTCTTGCATGTCCAGAAATATTTCATTTTGTCATAACAGTGTAGTCTCTCCACTCTTCTTCATAAGCCCTTCATCCCTCTTTGCTAATGGTTTACAATATAGGACAATTTAACTGTATATATTGATGTAAATCATGTCACCTTCTCTGTGAATTATATAAAATAATTCATACTGAAGAACTCATGGAAAGGTTTTTAAGGCTACAATTCATCTTCTCTTTTCCATTACCCTGGGCAAGAATAAAAGCCAGATACAAATTTGGCTCTTTCCTTCAGAAAGGAAAAAATGTAGTTATTTAATACCTGAAACTAGTAGTTTCTCTACATTCATTAATTTGACCGTACAAGCTCTGAGGAAGGTATGTTAGTCCAAACTCCCTCCACTGATATCAGTGGAACTATGGATAGCAGACAGCATAATTTATATTATTTCTGAAGTCCCACCTTGTCAATAATACTAAAATAATTACAGATAAACACAGATTCTTTCCAATTTTTTAAGTCCTTACCCACTAAATGTTCATATCAAGACTAATCTATTGGTGCCTGTACACTTGAAGATCACTACTGGATGGTTTGATAGGAACGGCCCCTTGTCCCATCCATCTCTGGGGTGTAGGAGCTGTATTACCGTGGGAGTGGCAAGTCCTGCCCTACATCCACTCGCTGCTCACTGGATGCACAGGCTTTGGATTGGTACCATGGATTGGCAACCACTTCCCTCAAGTGGCCACCACAGCTATAACCAGGAATGACCCTGCAGATTCCCCAGGCTGGGGAAAAATAATTTTGAAATCTTTGCATTCCTGTAGTTATTTGGAAAGCCTCCAGACTTCTTTTAAAGGAGTAATATTTTATTCAACTCGTGTTTTCCCATCTCAAGGTTGCCAACACTAGCCCACAGGGCGGCTGATTTGCACGTAAGATCTGATATTGAAATACAGGCACTTAAACAAGAATTGAGGATTTAAATTGAGTCCAATTTAGGTATATGAAATAAGACTTTCACACATTTTTTTCTCAACCTCACCACCAAAAGTTAGATTCAGATATCCATTTAGGGGGCCACATCTGAGAAACTGGCACTATAACATATACAAGCTTATTATGTATGCAATTATGGTCACCTAATTGTGGTATTGCACACAGGGGCAATTGCTTGGATTTCCTGTGGGGAAAAATGAGCATGAGTTTGCTGTGGAACAGGAGAACATTCAAATGGTATGCAGCTGTACTTGTATGCACAAAATGCATGGAAAATCCTTGATGTGGGGCATCTGTGTTAAACCAGAAAAGGAGAGCCCCAGAAACTCAGGTATTAGGAGTTCACATTATAAAAGCACGACTTTTGAAATCCCTCCTTGTACTGTCACTTTAAATGTTTTATTGATTAAGGCCTAGATTACTTAACCTAAAGCCCTATATTTATATTTAGCCAAGGTAAGTTATGAGTCACAAGTAATCCTTTTGATCCAGAGGTTGCCATGGGTCACCAGAGAAATGAGTTGAGTTATAATATCCTAGCAAACTAGCTGTGTGTACAGAAGAATAAATTAAATAAAATCTCCTTCAGAAGATCTCAGTGACTCCATACTCTGTTTCTGTTTAACCAGAAAATGTTGTGTTTGTTTTCTCTTCTCCCTCAATCTAAAACCGAAATATATTTGTGATGATTGATGCAAACGCAGTCACTGCTGTTTGTAGCCAGCTAAACTGTCTTTCCACTAAGGGTGTCAGCACTTCAGTCCTGAGTCTTCAGCTAAGAACTGCTTTTTAAAAACACCTGAGAATAAATTTGACTCGGGTGACTTGTCTGTGCTGTACTGCATGTTGAAGTGGCATTACCTGGTGTGTTTGCATCTGTCAGATTTGGTCTGCTGTTTACTACTACAGCCAAACTAAGCTGATCTTCATAATCTCCAGTACCTGCAAAAGATGTGAAATACAAGTATGGGTTCAAGTATTCCCCTCTGTGTGGAACCCAATTCTAGCCACAACGCAGTAAGTTATTTCAGTTCTCAGGCAGGCCAAACCGGCAAACCCTAATGAGAACAGGAAATATTTTTTGTCCTTGCTTATTATAGTTTTGGACCGTGTTTAACAAGGTGGTGAGTACCCACATCTCCCCTTCAAGTCCTGCAGGCCTGGCTTTGCATGAGAATCTGCTTCACAGGCGCTGCTGCCTGGGAGCCTCAGGGAGGGAGCTGTGGGAGGCGGCTGCACAGCCACCCCTGTGCACACAGCTGGGCCCTGCACAAACGGTGGCAGAGGGCTGAGAACTCTGCATACTCTGGGGGAGGACACAGAGTTACTCCGGAACCTGCAGAGCTGTGCCTGCTCATTTTCTCTCTGGACACACAGGAAATTTTGCCTAGCACTGGCCTGCTGACAGACCTTGAGCTTTAGAGCAGACATAGCCCAAGTCATAGGTCTGAATTCACTTTGAACTGAAATTGGTATCATAAAGTAGCAGAGCCTTTTGCTTTGTTTGCTTTCTTTGGTGTGGTTTATTTTTAAAATGTATGCATATTTCCAAGAAGCATCTTGAAAATTTATTTTTATCGTGGAAATGGAATGTTTCTTGGCTTTTTGTGAGTCTGTTGGTGTACCCTTATGTCCTAGATCAAGTTAGTGTCAGCAGTTGCATACCAAAACCATATAGAGACTGGAACAGATGTGACTTCCCATCCAAAGCAGGTAGACCTTGCCCATATGAAGCTGGATGACCAGAGGCTCATGGGAGTGTCTACTGACTTTTTCTGGCATAAAACTACCAAGGTTTACTGGGCTAGTCCAAAATATGAGATACCTCATAGTCATCATAAAACAGATGATGAGTCCCAGATGTTCAACACTCACGGATTACTAAAGAAAGCAAATAGAGGGAACAACTTTTAAGGACTTAAACAAAAAATGTCTGGTCCATTTTAGGTTCCTAACTTGCCAAGTGGGTGAGTGTCTGTTCATAGCCAAAGAAGTGTGGCAGCCCTGGGGCTGTAAAGTCATTGCATTAAAAACTCTCCATGAGCTGGGACTAGAGATCTCATGGAAATGTGGCAGCTGGCTGTGGATTACTATATCCTCTGAGTCTTCTTTTAACACATGCTTCAACTTCATAGCAGAAAAAACAGATTAATGAAAGAATCTTCGTCCCTAATAACTAGGGGAGGATGGGAAGAGTGATAGTTTCAGGACTTTGATGTACATAATTGTCAAAACTCCCATTTTCATTAAGTTGCTCTTCCATCCGCACCAATATGTGGTTGTGTAATTAACTGGGCTTAGTTGCACTTAATCTATAAGCATAACTCAGCGAAAGACTTGACCTCAAGAGATTTCCTGTTTTACAAGTGGCCTGTTTTTGAAACAAGAGGATAATAAACAAAGAGGTATTTTACTACCCTGGTTCAGCAAGTGGTTCCATATTGATAGACTCCAGTACTGAGATATAGAAGATCCATTTACTTCTTCTTTGTATATACCATCAGCATTTTCTTGCTCATCCACAGGAATTTAGATATTTAGGTTAACCAAAAGCAGAGTTAGTCTGCAAAAGTGCCCTCTGCTTTTGCATGATCTTTTTTTCTCCATATTTTATGCTCAGTTATTGATCTACAACTCACAAAACCGTCTGCTTACCTACTTCAGAGATGACTCCATCCCAAAGCTGAATTCCTGTATTACAATGTTCAGTTTTACAGGTTAATTGTTTGTCATTTGCTTGAACACACAGGAACTCATTGGCAATTTATCATTCTGCCTTAATTCCTTTTGTTGGATAGGCAGGTCCTGGAAAAACTGACCTTTGCACGGGTTTAATGTTCCCCCTTCACACCTTCAAGGCTAAGGAGTTTGACTGACATGAATAATTAATTTTTGAACAAATACAGCACACCTTTTCCTATGGTTCCCCTCCAAGGTATGAGTCTTTGTGCATTGCAAAGGCATGTCATGAACAGGGGAGTCCAAAGGACACTGGTGTGGCTCAAAGTCTAAGATTCATCCTGTCTCAGTGCAGCTGTTAGTGCTGTGTCTCCCCTCTGCTGTGCTGTCATGCCCTTCTGGGTGCCATAGACCAGACAAAAAAGTGGGTGTGTGCACTACAAAGCTCAGTGCACTCAGGGCAGGCTGGACCGGCAGCACTGAACAACTCAAATATCTGCTTTGGGCACACTTATAACCACAACAGTTCATTATGGGAGCAGGGTCACTTCAGTCAACTGTGTATGTCAGAAAAATTCAAAGGAAAAAAAAGATCCTTAGATTCTGCCCAAGCAGAAAGTTCCCAGGGGCAAAAGAGGCCATAATATGGAAAAATTCAGCAGTGCTCCTGTCCCCTTCCTTTGCTATTCTGGCCTGAATGGGAGGTCTTGGTTTGCAGGGCCATGTGAGGACTAGAACACTGCAGCAGGTCATCTCTCTTCTCTTTCATTTCCAGGAGATGTAGGAGATGTAAGCCAGACAAATGAAAGAGAAACTGTCCTCTTTGACAGTCTGATGAGAACTCAACACTCCCATAAGGTGATGGAGAAAAGGGGAGAGCATTCATTAGAAGAGAATATTTACCTCCCCTGTTACAACTGACCATTGCTCATCTCTGATTTCTTGATCTGAACTGTTGACCAGTATTGGCACAAAAAGCTTAACAGGCAGAAAAGGTTATTGTCAGAGTAAATGATAGAAACCTGGAAAAAACTTTTGCTAAGTCTGCCTTGACAGCTTTGCTGGCAACTAAGGAAAACAACAGTTAAAAACCAGTAAGTCATTAATGTGCACAGGTAATCTGTCTCATATTTTGCTTGCTGGGTATTTGTTACTATAATTTTTGTTCTTTTCAAAGACACTCATACTAAACAGCCAGGGTACTTTTAGCCATTACTATTTTTACCATCCCTCTATTTCTTTAAATGAAGCGTCTTTGAAATACCTGGTTTGGGTAAACAATCATCTCGACGATCTTCAGCTTTCAGAGTCCTGAATCCTAACCCATTTTGGCCATGAAGTGACCTTGCAAGAGAGTGATCTGAGGAGAAGGGAGGAATCTGGACAACAGGTGCTCTGTCAGAATCCCTCGCCTTTGAGGGCAGCATAACTTACAGTGCAATTTGTATTGCAACATAAATCAGGGCTGCCTCAAGCTCCACGTAATTCCTCTGGTGCAGAGTCTGCAGTTCATGTGATACGGTGGGGGCTGAGGGCTGGTAGTGCAACAGATGTTGGTGAAGAAATGAGGTGACAAGTGACATGGCCTCCATGGCACCAGCCTCCAAAGAGAAGTGACAGATAAAGGCTGTTTTCTGATAGAGCCAACTCCTCAACAGCAGATAGGCTAAGGGAAGATTTGGGGGAGATATTTTAGTTGCAGATGGAGGTACACAGATGCTTTGGAACAGCCCATTCAGACTTCTACCTGCATCTTGAGAAAATAGTAAAAATCTGAATCAAAATGGAGGAAGAGTGAGATGAGTGAGGTCTGTCCTTCTGTGTACAAGATGGAGAATTTGCTTTGCTTTCGAGCATATGGCTATGTGGCCTTTCTGTCACATATAGAAAGGGAACACTGGTGTGTTTAGATTTGCAGGAGTGTTTCCAAATATGCAGCATGTATGATTACAGGTTCTTCTGGGAGATGCTCAGGGAATCCTCTTGCAGGTGACTATTTATTTCAGTCTCCATGGGCAGGAGGCGAGGGAAGATTTGTAGGTGGAGAAAGCCTGGGCTAAAGAGTCTCTGGGAGGAACTACAGCCAGGTCTGGTGAAGAGATCTGTGCATTATGTTGTTATGAGAGTCCATGTACATAAATCTGGATTGTGGCAGAGGGATCCATATGACTGTGCAGTGTCTGTAGCTGCTTAGCAGTGGTGGAGAGACATCTAGTTCTAAATATTGCAGTATATTTCCCTCTTGTCCATGAATCTGTGTGAGTTTTTAGATGCTCAGCTCCTGAGGAATTCCCACCACCTTCATTCCAAGGATGAACTGGAGCAAGTTCTCCCCATATGTGTAACTCTGCAGGGCCCAAGTCTTGTTGCTCAGCAAAGCCAGCATGAAGCCAGATAACACTGGCCACTTACAGTGCCCCAGATCCCAGTGTAAGGAAATGAACTATTCTCCATTCTCTGGTGTATGACAATGCAGCTGTGCCACAAGCCCAAGCAGACAAGGGGGCAGAAAATCCCCCTGAATCTTGCCGTCATGGTGTTTTGACCTCATTCTAGGGTAACTCTTGTATATGCTGTAATGTCCAGACACCAAAAGAGCAGCGAAGATTGATATTTCATGGCCATTGTAGGACAGACTCAAACATATGGACACGGGATGGAGGTGGGACATGGTTCTCATCTAGTCATACTCTTAAGTAATGTTCTTGTCACAAAACACTGAAAAAATGGAAGTCACCTGGCACTAGAACAGATGTCACTGTTCTTCATCCAAACCCCACTTCTAATCCTCTTTTTTAAATGTGTTTAAGACAGACTGTAACAAAAAAAAAGGAGGGAGAAGAAAGTCTGGGGGAATCATAGATCTTTACTGCACATACCACAAAGAGGCAGCGCAGTGGAAAGCACTGCTGAGCTTTGAGGAGCTGGCAGGCTTGAAAGTTTTAGGCAGGGTTGCAGGCAGCTTCCCCTTTTACTGGAACTTGGAAAATTCATTAGGCCTGGAAATTGCCAGATCTACTCCAAAGGGAAGAGAGGAGGGTCATGTAAAGTTTGGAGAAAATTCAAATCACTTTTAAAATTTTTTTTCTTAATATTTTTTCTATTTATTTGCAGATTGTGAGAAATTGACCTGAGCTTCCAATTGTAAAATTTTGTCAAACATTTATGTTGGGTGGGGTGGATCCAGCCAGGAGATACAGTGATGAAGTGTTGGGCTGGGGCAGTTTCTACTGGCAGAGATCTTCTGGAACCCAGGCTTTTAAAGCTCCCACCAGGAGCAAAGCTGGCCACCAGTGCTCATTCTGTTCTGCTGCACCATCAGCACTAATCCATATGTTCAGCAGCGCCCTGGTTATTTATAGTTGACTTAGATTCAAAAGTTGGTTATGATTGTCCACCAAAAAGACGCGGAATGAAACCTGGAGGATGTCTAAGGCAGAGGGCTGTGCAGAGTGTGTATCAATAGGTGAGGGCAGGGGTAAGAGCACAGAGCAGGTTGATAATGAGTTCTGAAAGCCGGGATTTGTTGGCTGCTGATTAACAAAATGGAAAACTGAGGTAGAGTGCAATTAGGAGGATTACTGTGAGCTCATAACTCCTCCCCAGCTCCTGAGAGAGTGGTTTGTTCAACTGACCTTTTCTTGGGCTGGGCTGGAAAGATATAAATTAGCTTAAGGCATGAATATTTTCATTTAATAAAACTGCCCCCAAATTTGTTTGGAGTTGCCAGGCTTCTTGGGAGAAAAAGAAAGAGATCTATTATGTTCTACAAAAACAATGACATTTTATCCTCTGTATTTACTCTCCCAATAGAAAATCTGCAGTCGGCCAAGGTCCCTATCACAGCAGCTCTCCCACCCTGCATTCCACATGCCCTTACAAACACCCAAATCCACTTGGAAAAGCACTTGACTTCATCCACGAGTCAGGGCTTCACCTTCCCTGCAGTAAAAAAAAAAAAAAACTACCCCAAAGTCTTACTGACAGATAAATCCTCTTATCCTAAAGAAATTAAAAATAGATGGAGAAGAAAAGAAAGCCATTCAAAGAAGTGATGTGAAACCTAGGAGCTGCTGGAGCCACATTTTGGGCCATCCCCCAGGGCACTGGGAGCAGACAGGTAGGGCAGCACCTCTTGGTGCCCAGCAGCTGTTGAAACCTGGGCATGTCCTCCTCATGCCTGCTGCTTCCAAGCTTACCATTATACAAGGGCTGGGCCTGGCCAGAAACACTGACAGCTCAACGACACCTCATAAATGTTTGTTTGGAAACTCCAGGGGCATCCCTTGCGTAATGCTGCCTGGATGAAACATGCTGAGCTGTCCTCTCCAGCAATGGCACGGGGAGGGTCAAGGGAAAGCGGCCCCAAGGCTGGGGGACGTGGGGCAGTGTGAAGCAATCCCTCCTCACTCTTTGCCTCAGCTCCTTTGAGCCAAGGTGCACACTGAGGTTTCAGGGCAGACATGGTCCAGAAATTAACCCATCACTTTTAAAATATCCCCAGTTTAAACTCTTTGTGGTGCTCCAGAGACACAGGTGCTGGTGCAGGCAGGTGCGTCCATCATGCCCCAGTGCATTTCAGAGCCTGAGATAGTCAATACAGCCTGAGGGGGAAGTACAAAAAACAAGGGGGTAATTTTATACCCAAACAGGAAAGAGGAATCCTGGGCCAATCACAGAATGGTTTGGTCGGAAGGGACCCTAAAGATCTCCCTGTTATAACCCCCAGCCTTGGGCGGGGACACTTTCCACTAGACCAGGTGGCTCCAAGCCCCATCATCCTGACAGGAATGAGCTATCCCCATCTTCTCTGGGCAGTCTCTGTAAGGACCTCGCCACCTTGTCAGGGAAGAAATTCTTCCTAAAATCCAATGTAACCCAGCCGTCTGTCAGTCTGAAGCCATTCCCCCTTTGGGTTGCTGACAGGGCTGTGGTGCTCTCTATGGAGAGCAGATTCAGACACAGGCACCGAGATGGGCGTCAGCTGTCTCAGGGGCATAGAAGGACTGGGGAGAAAGGGAATCATTGAAAAGTCACTAAAATATTCTCTTTCCTTTGAAAACTTCCCCATGTGGTTTGCCTAAGTACCAAGCAACTTAATTGCTGGACACATTTAAGTAATATTAAACTCTGCCTTTTTTCCCCATGTTCAAAGGAAAAGAGCCGGTATCGGTGCGATTCATTCTTTAAAGCCTTTTAAAAGTTCTCTTTGGCAACACCTCTTTGAAGTCTAATCCAGTCTCCAATATATGTCTTCCAAGTTAATCCCAATTTTTGCAGGACAACTAGTAATGTTATGTAAAAACCTTCCGAAGAGCAACAGGAGTGGAAAGCACAAAATAGTGAAATCTCCTCATAAGGGGGACAGTTCTGCTATTTACAGCAGCATAAACCCCCAGTTACTTTAGCAGTGTGTCGACCATGCAGGACTAGCCCTCCTGGAAATCAATTTACTTCTCAGTTTTGCTGAGTTTATTCTGTATTTGCCACTCAAAGTAAGATTTAGGTTTAAAATGTTAATTTTTAATAAAGCAGCAGTTTTATTTTAGAAGCTTCCAGGAACTGGTTCTGGTTTGTGTTCATTGCAGAGCTTTATAGCTTTCTCAGGATCTCTAGACCTTCCATATGCATTTTCTAAGTACCTTCCTTCCCAATCTGTGCTGTATTATGTGTGATCCCTGAAGAGTGAAGTTAGGGACTCCTTCTGATACAAAAGAAAGCGCTGGGTTAAAAAGAAAGGAGTGGAAAGACCCTTAAATTGAAAGGAATATCCATAAGTGGAAATTAAATTCTGGGTTACTCTACCAATCCTTAAATATCACAAATAAAAATCTCTTTAGGGTTGGCAGACAAAGTCCTCTGGCTTCAAGTCAAAGAAGGAAAAATCAAACCTGGAATTAAGAGGTGAACTTTTAAACACAGTGTAAGTTATTAATAAAACAGTTTCCGAAGGGACATGATAGAGTCTCCATCACCTGAACTCTGTCTTACTGCCCATCAGGATTTTCATAACAAGATCCATTTCTGCAGCTAACCCTCTAAAACTCCTGGACTCTGTCCCACAGGGTTAAAACCTGACCACCTTCCTCATCTCCTCAGCTCCAATCACCCTTTCTGCTCAGTCTAACGGGATGACTAACATAATTACACACCACAGAGATGGTTTCCTAAGCCTGTGTTTGTTTTGACATTGACTATTTCTACAAGGGCTTTTTGCCCCAAAGCTTCTCCACTGTTTTCCAAGAGTATTTGCTCTAATGAATAAGCAACTCTTCTCACAGACTCTGCCTCTCCAAATCTTTTATTTGGAAAAATCCATAGAGGAGCTCTGTCACATGCTGCAGACCCTGGTGCAGGAACAATTGACTTGAATGAGAGAAGGAAAGCCCCTGTTATTTGTGTGATCTCCAGGAACTTCCAAACAGACAACTCTTCCCCCGTGTTAGTACTGATCTCCAGACTGAGCTGGGAAAAGCTTTATGTCAGGGTTTGCCGCAATCACTCCCAAGCACTGAACCTGTGTTCCTGCTTCTTTGTCATCAGAAAAGCTCCTGGGCAAAAGCAGTCGAGTCTGAGCTGTTTTGGGTTTGGTTGTTTGGCTTTATGTTCCTAGATGGTGAATGCAGGGTTATGTTACACTCCCCAGCAGCTTTTCTGAGCCGCAACTGCTTTCCAGGACTTTCATTATGTGGCACAGGTGTTCTGCATTATAACTCATTTTTCACTCCTAGGGCTGTAAGGGGATAGGGCAGTCCTACTTATTATTGTCTTTTTTTTTTTGGAAATGATCTGCGTTGGTGTTCACAGTTTGCTGATGGCTCATTTGTACCGTGAATGGTATTGATATGTCTGGTAATGTGACCCAGCAGATTTACTGCACAATTGGCAACATTAGAGAACCCTGAGACACCAGCCAAAACCCAGAATAGATTAGGGAGATTGCTATTGCAGATGCAACATACATCTACAGTGTCCTTCTTGGGGTCCTTTTGGATGCTGCTAAATGTGTTTGGCTATGGAACATAAATCTGTTTCCATCTGCATTTATTTACCTTGCAGAGGGTACATGATGTTGGTGTCTCATCTCTGTGTTCACTTGTGCCCGTGTGTTCCTATATATGAGTTTTAAAATATGTATATTATGTATCTACCACATATTTTTCAGTTCAAGAACCTCTCACATGTCATTCCATCTGTTCTCTTTTACTGAGGGAAAAGACATGTTTAGTGATAAGTTATTTTCCTCTTAGTCTCTTTCCTGAGGGTGTGCTGTTGGTCTGCAAAATATAACAAAATTGTTTACACAACAAGACATGAAGGTAGCATAGACTTTGCAAATAGAAAATAGTGATGTGTGGAGCTGATAAAAGCTTAAGCAAGATTTTTCTGCAAAAAAAAAAAAGTGATGAAAACAGAATTTTCATTGAGAGCAATTTGTTGGCAGGAACTAATATATAAAATTTGCACTTTTCAGGAGATATATTTCAGTGCCCATGTTTTCCTTTTTCCAATGAAAAGATGAAGCTTTTAGCAGAAAAGCACTATCCATGGATTTATTTTAGTTGGAATAACAATTTTCCACAGAAACCCCCCCAGTTTTTATTTATTTATTTTTTTTTTTAAATGAGGCCTAGCTGTGTGGTTTTCTGGCTTCAGACAGAAATTTCAAAACTGGCTTAAATGAATATCTGTCGAGATGAACAAAGCTAAGTTAGATTTAGGTCATGTGTTAAACACTCATGTCCCAAATCTTTGCCTTGTGGCCTGCATGACTTCATAATGTTTCACCAGCATAATCTGATCCCTTTGTCAGACTGACAAACAGCTCATTAGACCATGCTGCCATCTCCAGAGGGGGCTGGCCCCTTTTCCTGGTCAAAAAACTGCTCACCTCGCTTGTGATAAGCAGAGGACTCAATAGCTGGTTATGGAAGCACTAAATTTGTGCAGCCATAGCAGGGAAGGACACAGCCCCGCTCCAAAGGTTGCGCAATAATATGGCACAGTTATTACATGATTTTAGTTGAGAAAATCCATATTTGCATCCTGGAAGTGATTTTACTAAGTTCATACCTCAAGGTGACTCATGCAAACCCAACAGTTGTCGGGTTTTCTGGGCAGCCAGGGGCTGTTACAGATCTGAAGAGACTAAATTCATCTATGTTGGAGAAATTGAAGTTAAAAAATGGATCAAAATGTCCACATTCCCTGTAGTAAATATCTGTGCCATTGTCACCCCCTCCTCTAAACTTTACCTCCCGTGGAAGCTTTCCCAAAATCAAAACACCTGTGGTTATGAATTTCTTTTTTTCCTGGCTGCAGAAGACCTGGCCTTGAGCAAAAAGCAGTGGAAGAATTTCAGAAAAAATAATTCCTCTGTCTTTATATTTCCAAGAACACAGCCCCTGAATAAAAGGGAGAGCAACTTATTCTTTTAATTTTAAGCTGAAAACTGAAATTCTACTTCACATTTTTATATCTCCTCTGCCTAGGAAAAAAGATGGAAAGGCCAGTGGTTTTGCAGACCTACAAAATTCACCCCAAGCTGTTCTGAAAATAAACAGAATCCAAACTAGATAGTTTTGCTGAAATAAAACTCTGCAGTAATAAAACAAATGACTAACACTTTCTATTGGTCTACATAGCATACAACACAAAACATACATGTAAGCAAGTCAAGATGGATGAGTCATCCTGACTTAATAAAATGTACAAATACTTGCTAAATATTTGAGAAGTCACATGCCAGGAGCCTTCATCACTTGTTTTGTTAGACCCCTGCTTTGCCAAGTTAAAACAGTCAGAAATCATAAAAAATAATCCCCACAAGCTGTCTGAAAAGACAGTTTTCTCGCATTATTTTTCTTGCTTTACAGCAACGAGCCCCTCATTCTGCCATCAAAATTTTGCAATAGAGAGCATGACTTCCTCTTCATAAGGTAAGCAAATGTTTTGCATTTATCAAGTTCCCAGGGTCTAAATGGAGAGAGAGTCAGCAGACCTCACATGTTTATGTTTCTTTACTGGAAATGAGCCACAGGAAGTTGCAGTTAAAAGGCTGCTGTGTCTTGGGGTTCAAGGGACACAATAGGCTTCAATGACTTTAACACTGCTGAACATCTGAAGCTCTGTTTGCCTTAAATATGAATTATAAATGCTCGGAACCTCTGCAAACAGGGCTGGAAACCAGAAAACGACTTTGTTAATGAAGCCCACTGCTGGTTCAGATTGGTTCACAATCTTGTTCTCCTACTAAAAAAAAATAACAATTGCCCTCACCTCTGCACCACCAATCTAAACCACATCCAACCTAGATGTTCAGCATCTGGGTTTCCCTGGACACATTTTCCCGTTTCTCTTGGAAATTCTGCCTGAGTTCTACTTGGTGATTTTTTCTTCTAATTTAGGAGGGGATTTCCATATGTTTAGTAATTGATCTGGGTTATTGTGCCAGTTAGGCTGCTGACCACCCTGAAGCTTCATCTCTGTCCATTGTCTGTGAGTAGATCAAAGCAATCCTGAATGTGCTTTGGGGATGGTCAGACCTTCAGGTCAGGAGCTGCAGGCACAGCCTGCCCCAGTGATAAACACGATGTGTTCAAGACACGGTGGGCTCACTGTGCCAATGCATGCACACAAGGACGGAGGCTTCCCAGAAATGTCTGGCTGGTTAAACATGCCCCAGAGTGAAAAACTCAATTGGTTTCTGGAAAGAAATATTGCTAGGTAACCCAGCAGTGCATGGTAAGTCCACACAGGTGACAAGAAAAGCTTGTCACTTTGAACAAAAGCAGGGGATACAGCTGGAAGAACAGAAGGTTCCGTGCCAATTTCCCTCCAAGTTACCTGTGCAGGTTGAACCTGTTACTCACTGAGCAGAAATGTCATAATCAACCATGGAACTGGCTGCTCTTCCCTTGCAACTGTTCCCCATAAATCAGAGCTCAGGTGTGGCCCTTTGGCAACAGAGATAAATAAGTGATTGAATGTCAGTGGAACAAAACAAGCAATGGAAAGGGCTAAACGTTATACACTGAATTGCTGGGGTAGTAAATTAACTTAATTGACCATAGATGGATAAAATTTCTCCCATTACCTACCCATTGTGTTTCATTTGCCATTGAAGGGCTTAGTGCAGCTTTAGGTCTCTGCTGTCCACATATTCAGTGCCTGGGAGGAGCTGGAGCTCTGCTGAGCCAGAGTTCTGCAGTTATAAACAGGAAGAAATATAATTTGGCTTTTAATGTAAAATTTGTGTCCCACAGCCTTCTTCCCGTCAGAATTCATCATTTATCTTTGACACAGAGGAAGAACCGCAGAATTACTGGGAAAAGGAGAGAAGTTGCTCCTTATTGGAGATGGCCTCTCTCCAGCTTTGCTCCAGCTCAGCTTTTGTGCCCTGGGACAGCAGGATACTGAACTCCAGTTGTAACTACAGAAGTCAGATTTCCAGCTGACTGATCAGCTTTCCCACAAATGTACCCAGTAGTAATGAATGAATCACCTTTAACCCCAGAGCCTGCAGTTTGCCCCACATGGCACTCCTTTCTTCACTGTCATCTGCAAGCAAAGGTGGCACGCACTCCATAGACAACCTTGTGCAAAACAAAAATTTATGAACCTAAATGACTTTGGAGAAACTTGCCTGAGCAGTATACAGGGCAGTACTGGGGCCCTGGTGAGAAATAACACAGACACTCATTCTCAGAGGGCAAATAATTTTTCCCATTCTATCTACTTATTGCTGGAGCCTCGCTGCGCTCAACACCTTCTGTTCCTTTGCTTTGGGTGCTAAAAGAGGCCACTAATTGTGAATTCAAATGGACTGCCCATATCCTGCTCTTCATGGTGCAAACAAAGGGAAAATGCTCAAAATTATGCAACCTGTAACTGTAAGAGAATGCATTGACCATATGACATTTTTTTAAGGTTAAAAGCATAGGTGACAGAGTGACATTTTCCTGTGGGGCCATAGGGGCACCGTGACTGTTCTCATCTGCTCTGTCTCTTTGAAGGCTGCTTTCAAACACAATTTTTTTTAAGCAGTCAATGATTGTGATAAACAGAGTCCTTCATTATTTACATTTTGAGGCGTATTAGGCTCTGAAGGAAGAACTATACATTTGTGGGCTTTTTAATTTTTTCCAGTCAAAATAGGAGTAGTAGGGATTCAAAGAGGACGGACCTTTCCAGATAGTCTTTGTCCATTGCATACCTCTATTCCCTGGACCTTGAACCTTTCAGCACATGTGGAGTCTTTAGTGCACAAATCAGGTTTTTATTGAGGGGCACCTTCCTTGGGGGAGCTGGCAATGATACAGGAGTCTCTGCTAGTCACACCTATACAAAAATCCAAATTATATTGGAGGAAATTGTGTGTGGTATATTTGTGGTTAATGCATAGTTTTTAATTTAATTTTTGGTGAAATAATGCACACTGTGAGTAGGTGTTAGAAATCACTGCTGCCTTAACTTGTGTTTGGTTCTTAAGTGAATTTCCTTTTTTCCTGAACCCACTGCTTCCCAAATCCTTGCCTCAGGCCCTTTAAAAATCCATGTTCCTGTATCAGTGGCTAGATGCTATATTATCTCTTTTTAGTTGCAAAATTTCACAGGTGGGAATCCAAAAGAATTGGAAACCTAACATATGAGCACTATTGCCACTGCCAGTAAAAGTGCTTTAGACAATTCTGTGTATGAAAGGAAAACAACACAAAGCTCTTTTACAACCTATTAACATTACTGATATTTAATTTTAATTAACAGATCTTGTGGAGGATGGGAAAGGTGCATCATTAAAACACCACTGTACTGGTAATATCTGTGGTGGCAACTCTGGTTAATTTTCCACAAAGTTTACTTTTTATTACTATAATTGTTATTATTATTATTATCATCATCACTATCAGTGTATATTCCTAAAATATCTAGAAGATGAACAGATTTCATGAATTGTACAAAAACTTCATGTAAGAATGAATAACTATTTTAGAAAAAAGGACAAGTTTTGTAGAAGATCTAGCAACCACCTGGGATCAGCTGGAACATGCACAGGGCACTTTTGGACCAGAAGCACATGACGCTGCATTGTTTCTGTCTTCAGGAAAAATTGAATCTCCCAAGAATATGGTACTACCTGTGTAGAAGAAGGAAAAAAACCTGCAATGTTTTAGCCTCTTAGAGAATAAAGAAAATATGTTCTTACTTCAGTCCCTGTTTTTCAACAGTTAGGGACACCAATTCTGTAAACCCTTTCAGTTATTTTTAAAAAGCTTATGTGGAGAATATGCAGACAGTTATTAAGTCATTTGTCTGTTGCAACAGAAGATTGGGAAGGGTTTGATCTTCACTCGGGGAAGGACATTGTCTTTGCTCATAAAACCTTTCCTTTGAACACGCAGGGGTTCCTAATGTGGGCCTGGGTTGCACCCCCACTCCTGCCCTCTTAAACCCTGAGACAGCTTTTCCCTGGGGACTTCCCCATACATCATCCAGTCAGGAGGGCAGTGCTGGCTCCCTCCTCTTCCCCCAGCTCCGGCCCTGTGAATCCCCTCGTGGGCTGAGCTGGTTCACAAGCTCCAGGGATCCCTGGGGATCCCAGCAGTCTGGTTGCTTCCCGGATAGACTTTTTTCCCCAGATCCTTCCTACAGCTTCAGTGTCGCTGCTGCCCAGCCTTGCCCTTTGCAGCTGAGGCCGAGGCTGCTCCCTGGACCACCTGGGGGCTTCTCTTCCCACTCCAGGATGGACAGACAGTACAGGCTCACATGTGGTATGGTGTAAAAACAGACACATCTCTTGGGATTTCCTTCTGGGAAGTTTTCAGGAATATGAAAAAGCTAAAGCTCACCCCACAGCAAAACAAACTCAACACAGCAATTTATAAACTGATTCTGGAATTCTTCTGTATTTGTTGGCTGTTTTCAAGGAAGTCACTCAATAATATTCATTAATGATAGCAGCTTCACTCTATTATATTTTTAAGTACTGATATTCAGCGGCCAAAACATGGAGGGTAAGATTTATACAATTAGTTATTTATTAATGCTGAAATTTTAATGAATAAGACTCTTTCCATTACTGGAATACTTAAATGGAATGGCATTTTTCCTTTTTGATAGTATCTGCCTTGGTGTCTCCTTCACTTCATAAACAGGGACACATCAAAGATTTTACACTACTGTAAAAAACTCTGAAATACAATTCAGTGCTCCTATATGGCTGTTTTCCTAGAATTTTCAGAATATGGAACTTATTTTCATTTCTGAGTATCTTAAAGGTCTTAGCACCCCTTCCTTTTTAGTAATCTTCTTTGTGTTTGCTGTGCACTATGGTCCTCCTAATAAAAGAAAATATTCAGACTCCCATTTTACAAGCTTTTAAAAGAACACCAGACTCCAGTGACTTGGTAAACCTCCTTTTTTTACCCAAAGCTTAAAAAAAAGGAGTAGATAACTTGGGAATGTGTGGCATTCTTATTTGCCTCGAAAGCCTTTGATTTGACAGTATGTGCAACCACATTTTGTATGCAGAGCTTCAAGACAAGCAATAACTGGGTCTGCTTATCTGGGGCTCTGCAGCTCCTTGGTGGGAATGACTCTCTTTACATAAAATCCAAGCAAAATGTATCTTTGCTCCTATTCTTTCATTGCACACAGAAAGCTAAGGAATTCTGGCAGTTTTAATGCAAATGTGTGAGGAATTGTATATTTTTAATTCAATTTTAATATCTTTATTTGATGTCTTTGTGAGCAAGATCTTTCATTGGGCCTGAAGGGGGATGTTTTGTCACAGAACCAGTATTACTCATAATATCAGAGCTTTGGGTTTTTTCTTCAAATTCATTTAAGTCTATTCTACTTACAGCTTTGCAAATCTTTAAAATGACCCCAGAAAATTCTGAATCAGGTCCTAAAATGCTTCAAATTAAAGGAAAATTTAATAGTAAGAAAAAAGAGACACCACAGACTAGCCAAAAATTCTAGAAAATCTAGTGACTGCATGAAATTAAAAATACTTTTTCAATTTTCAAAAATCTGTTGAAGTAATTTCTAAAACCTCTCCATTATTTTGTCCCTTGAGTGTTTGATTTCTACAAATGAAGACAAGTAATTTCAAAATATGGGAATTACTGATTATTTTCACAGAGTGATTTCCTCCAGCTCTACATTTCTTTAGTTAGTAAAAATGAAAAAACTGCCATTAGCTGATTGTATTTATCTTATTTATTCTGCATATAGAACGCCCCTACAACCAAACAATCTTAATTTTTATAGCAAAAAACGGGAAGAGGTTTTGAGCTAAGAAAATGTGTTTTCTCTGCATCAGCAGAAATAACAGACAGAGAAACAGCTGAAATATCAGTGGAGGATCATAAGCCCCTTCTCATGTTAGTCTGTGCAGCTGAACTGTATGATAGCAGCTTGTTAGGCTGTAGGTTTTTATTGAAATGCCTATTGAGTAAAACATAATTCATGCTGCTGCTCGCCCTTAAAACAGGAAATAATATACCCATTTAACTTAATCACAATTTATATTACATGTGCATATTTCTAAACAAGTGCTGTAGATGGAGAGTTTGGTAGCAATAATATTTATGAATTACACTTTTAGTTAGCAAAGGAAAATGTGTGACCTCTTACATTTTGTTTGACATTTGAATTTGGTATCCCGTATATGTGACATGGGTGATGGATGCTTATTAACACAGTGTATAAACAGGAAATGCTTCTAAGCTGACCATTTATTAGTGCAGTATGTGTTCAATCTGAAATTTGAATTTTAGCTGCAGTATTCTTCTCTGATGACTGCAGAGCTGAAATAAAGGTGGGTTCCTGGTTTGTTTTGTTTTGTTTTGTTTTGTTTTTTCCTTGTTTGCTTTCCTCTACGGAATGGACAGATTTAACTGTGTAAATTTTGTATCTAAATCAATCTCCCCTCTGCAGCTTGAGTAAGTGTATGAACACAAAGACTTTTCTTTGGATTGTAAAAAAACAGAGACATAGGAAACGTATCAAGTGAAAGGATTTTGTAGAATTCATAATGAATATTCCTGGTTAAATAAATAAATATATGCACCCACATTCCTCTCTGTGTCCTGACGTATGCACTGAGCCATTTCCCCCTTTACTTCATTACTGCCGAAAGGCAGGGAAGCACCATTCCTTCCCCTGGAGTCTGGCAGCTGATCCACTTTGGATCTGTCCTCCAGGACGGGAGACATCATAATTTTTCACTCACACTTAATTGCTCTTTTCAAAGAACCCACCCTTAAATTCCTGACAAATATCTGAAAAGCTTTGTCAGTGGAAGTTTCAACACTTCATCTTATCAAAGCAGAAGCGAAACCTCCACTTATTTCAGAGGTTTCTCCTAGCAGAGAACAAGGATATAGTTTTTTTCTAAAAAGAAGCCAGTCCTCTCCACTTTTTGGGATGATTTACTGGAGGAAATATATAAAATAATACAGAGACACTGTTTCCCTTTCTGTATCCCATTTAAAACGAGCCCTCAGGAGGGAGAACATGTATCTAGTTTTCCTCAGCATAGCCTCAATATTCCAAAGCATTTGAATAAAATTTATTTGTTTAACAAAAGAACTATGATGACATGGTAAAGTGACTCAAAGTGAAGATTTTATTTTAAATATCTCTGTCCAAAGAGTTCTCCTGTATTGTACAGTTCAGGTCAGGGCAATTATTGTCTGTGTAAAAAATCAGTAGAGAACTTCCAGTGAGCCATTAAAAGTAGCAGGTATGAGACCATCTCAACTGTTACTGCTAACGTTAAATACCTTTACTGAATACACAGCTTTCCACAGTTCAGGACCCAATCACAGGAAGGTTAGCAACCTGGAAATTGAAACTGGCAGATCTTTAATCTAACATTCTGCTTTTCAGTGGAAAAAAGTAACGTCTTTATAGACGAGAGTCAAAGGTTAAATTTAGTTTGTATCAAATTACAAAAATATGCTTTTTGTGAGGTTAGATTCTCATGCTCAGAGCAATTCAAACTGTAATGAAAGCAAACATTGAAAGAGATAATCCTATTAAAGATGAACTATTCACTTTAACCTCAAATATTTGGTAACTAAAATAAAACCATCCTAGTAGGAGGATGAAGTTCAGCTCTTAAGGGAAACTGGAACTCAATATTATACTTCAGACTGCACAAGGAAAAAAAAAACAACAAAACAGCTCTCCTGTTTCTAAAATAAAATATTATTTGGGGGGAACAAATTAATTCATGTTCTTCTCTTGAGGTCTACACAAAACAGTGGCGACCTTTCTGGCAGTGTGTGCTCGTACACTGCAGGGTGAACTGCGCTTTTCTCCAAGCAGCAGCTAGTGCAGACACAGGAGCCCGGGCTGCGCTGCCCACGGCGGGGCTGCGGAGCAGGGGGATGGATGGATGGATGGATGTCTGCTCTGGGAAGCAGCACAGAGTCATGAGAGGTATCCCAGTGCACAGCTCTGTGCCTGCTCCTCCTCCCAGCGCCACCGGCGCTGCGATGTCCTCCTTCCATGGCAGTGCCCTCAGCCGTGCGGCTGGTTTCTGAGAGGGAACAAATTCTGATAGAACTCCTGAGTTTCAGCTCAGAATAAAATCTGGACAGCCCTGATTTCAGCCTCCCCAGTCTGTCCCCTGAGCCCCCTTGCCTGGCACAAGGAGGGAGCACAGTGGGACCCCTAACCTGGGGCTTGCCCTGCGAACTCAATGTGGTTTGGAGGTCCTGGTAGTTTCAGATTATTCACTTCTCTGAACCAAAAGGGGAGCAACAAATATTTGTAAAGCCCCATTGCTAAAGAATTGAGCTCTTTAATATAATGTGACAAAATTTTTGACTTTCAAGAAATACCAAAAACATCTTTAATCCCTGAACTTCTGATACCCCATTGAAAACTCACCCATAAATGCAGCCCAGCCAGAGTCTTTCTTCATTCCCCAGAGACCTGGATGATGATTTAAAGAATTTGGGAAGAGTCATATTCTTTCCTTTTACAACTTAAAATAGACTGAAAAGACTTTTTTTTTAAAGGTTAAGAAAAAAATATCATAGACTGATATTTCTTTTTTATGCCAAGTTTCAGCCTGGAGAAAATTTTATGGCTGAATTCTAATCCACAGCAACCCCTGGTTTATAACAGAAATGCTGACACAATGATAACTCCAGCGTTACAAATGCTGGCGCTATGATATTTATTGCTCCCTAGTGCCAGCTGGGGTTAATCCTTATTAAATGCATTCATTTTTTGGCCTGGTGGAGAACAGATCACTCAGTGATCAGGCCGAGTTTGGGTCCCTGGTAGCGTTAATGGAAGATATCACAGAAGACACAGCAAGTGAGGAGTCTTTAAGGGGGCTCCTGAAGGTGTTTTTGGGGATTAAGTGGCCTTCTCTGTGGGCTTGAGCTCAAATCCAGAGTGTCTGTGCTGAGAAGTGTCTTTGCAGCAATGGAACAGCACACACTGAGAAGTTTGTTCTTTTTAGTATCAAGGAAGGGTATGAAACTAAATGCAATGAGGTCGTGTATCTGCACAGTCAGCAGTGGAACAAATTCCATTGATTAAGAATTATCAATCCCCCAGGTGATATCCCAGGTAGGATATCCAGGTGTGAAACCAAATATCCCAAACGTGTGAACCCAAATATTCCAAATCCTTTGCCATTGAATATTCCTGTTTAATGGTGTTGGATGAGTGGAGGAATGACACAATCCCTGTTCAATACACACCAACTTATTCTTTCAATACTACCTGAGAAAGTGAAAACTACAGCTTTATTTTATTGACAAGTTTTTCACATCCCATTGATGTGTTAATTTTTAGCTTTTGTATTTTCCAGATTCTGTACTGCATTAGTGTATAACACTGAACTTCATATAAAGTTTTAGCAAGCGCTCTTCACAGTTTAGTCAGACAAAACAATCCTTTTTCAGCCCGAGAACCAAGGACACCGTTACAGCTTCAGGCCCCAAAAGTATAAACTTCAGTGAATCGAGGAGAGCAATCTGGGATGATGAGACTTCATAACCTGAAGCTGTAATTGGACAGTTAACCCTAATATGTAAATGGACCAAAACTTGTAAAAGTGTGAAAACTCGTGACCCGTTGTCCATCTTGAGTGTGACCACAGCCAGGCTCTTGTACTGCCCAAGGTGTATCCTTTGAAGACCTTTTAATAAATACCTGCTTTATTCCTTTAACACTGTCTAGCCTCTGTTCCAGGTAGCCTCCCAAGGCATCACCACCCTCACACACACATTTATATTTTAGCAACAAAGGAACTGAAAATGTCACAAAAATTTCTCCATAAAGCTGTGTGGGACTATGGGTAAATTTTTCCCAGAGATTTACAAACTAACATGATGCCTATTGTATTCCTATGGCAAAATGGACAAACACAAAGGAAAGTTGCAGATTCCGTTAAGAAAAGAGTAGGATACAGTGGGCATTTTTTCATCTTGCTCTGGGTTCTGCAGAATGAGCCTCAGCTCACCTGCCAAGCTCTCAGCCTGCAGACCTAAAGCAAAGGGGGCGGCTTGCTATGAAAAAGAATCTCAGACCCAAAGGAGTGAGCATGTGTGCAAAGTTCACCACGAGTTCAGTGAATGATCATATTTTCCCCACAATAATAAATACTTGTATAATTTATAAATGCCTCGAAAGGCTGAGATATGTGGGGGATGCAGAATCAAAGTGGCTTGACAGGAGAGAGACAAAGGAATGAGCCAGAGAGTGAACTGACTACTAAAATTCCTCGTCTCTGATTTGTTTTTTTTAGAACTTGTCCCCAGAGAAAAGGCTGCACTTTCTAGAGAGGCTTAAAAAATCAAAAGAAATCCTCTGGGCTTGTGAACAGCCAAGAAGAATTTTAAAAACCTTCCATTTGAATGCAGAGCCAAAGAATAATACTCGAGATTTTCTGCTCTCTATTTGATAATAATTTTTTAAAATATGAGCAATGAGGTGGGGAGAAAAGTCAGGCTTTTTATAAAAAGATTAAAATCAGAGATATGTTTTCTTCAGTTCAAGGCAATGTTCTGCCTTGTTACATGCAAGCTTTCTTGTAAAAGAGAACCAAAGTAATTTTCATCAGAACTACTTAAAAGAAAAACAAGGAATGTTCAAGAGAATAGAAAGCCATGTTTTCAGTATTAGGAAAAACATGAATGTTTTTATTAAAACATCATTTTGAAAGAAATGGGGCTAATGCACTTTCCCTTGATATTCAGAGAAGCTGGAAATCAAAATAAAAATAGCTTTATTTTTGTTTAAAATTTCCACAGGGCAAAATGTAATGTCATGACCTTGTCTAACAGATGGAAAATAGAAAAATGTTCATGTGAAGAAAACAGCCACTGGAACATTCAGGAAGGTGCCTTTAGGAGGAAAAAAATACTCATTTTCATTTATCCTCTGTCAGGTACAAAGGCTTTGTGTTGGACCATGGACTCCAGGGGAGGAGGACTGACCAAGCACAGGGCTGCAAGTTCGGAGTGCCCCCAGAGCCTAGGAATTCTTAATGAGAGCTGGGAGGGTTGAGTGCATGGCAGAGCTGGTTAGAATCGATGGGATGGAGCTGTGGAAGGACAGGCAGGGCCAGCCAGACATTGCTGCTTCACCCCAGTGCTGTCCACTGCCCCAGGCAAAGGAAAAGAGTTTGGGGAAAGATGGGCACTATGCACTTGCAAACCTGCTGGCACAGAGAAATTATTAACAGGAGAAAAGGACAATATTAAATCTAATTGAAACATTTGCAAGGATGCCAGAAACCTTCATAGAATCACTGAGGTTGGAAAAGATCTCCAGGATCATCTAGTCCAACCTTGCATGGCCTTCTCTGTAGAATGGAGGGGGAAATTCAGAGGTTCCTTACTTGTCGGGCTGCTTAGCCTCCCTTGGCCATAATTTTTTTTTCTGCCATCATTTTTAAGAGAGATTGAGTTCTACAACTGGAAGAAATGTTTTCTCACCCATTAGCCATTTGATACAGAGAGAGAGATTCTCACAGAAATCAAACACAGCCTCTTATCAACTGCTCCACCAGCACAGACTGGTCCAACACAGCTTTGTACATCTTTGAAGTTCTCAGCTTAAGTGAGCCAGGTCTTTTTATAAGGTTGCATGTGAAATTGTCAGAAGAATGAAACCATTTGCAGATGGTGGAGTGATCAAGATGGTACAATATCTCACTTGTGTTTGCCCCTGTTTCCTTGGGAAGAAAATAAAAGGAAAAGGGAGAAGTGGG
>WBMY01013876.1:1905792-1974555 GCA_013397315.1 Donacobius atricapilla
AGAACAGAGAAACTCCAGCAAACGAAATTCCTTTGACAAATCAGTGTTGAAGGAGTTAGTGAGATTTCTGGCAAAACCACCAGGACTCTGAAGACAAGCCGACTGCTGCAAAATTTATTACTTTGCTTTCAAGAAACCTCTGACATCAAGGACTTTCGTAGTGACTGATTTTTGTCAGAATAATGCTGCAGGAACTGGAAGTGACAGATGATTTTCTTGGACATGAAGCCTGTGCGTAATGGTATGAGAAAAAGGACATAAAAAAGTCTGCCCTGAAGCAGCTTAATGTGGCCCTGGAGAGCAGAGCTGTTATCACAGCTTACCGATGCAGTCACAGCAAGAGGGGCTGTTACAAAGAAATGGATCCTGAAGTCACACAGTTCAGCATGGGAAGGATTTCCTGAGTTGTGCTGCCTTATGACAGCCTCGTGGAGGCTGGGGCTGGCAGGAGGAAATCCAGCAGAGGGACGTACCTCCAGGAATGAAATAGAAAGTGGCTTTATAGCGTCACATCCGTCCCCTGCACTGCAGCACCAGAAGATCACGTGCAGCAACAATAAATGTGCTGAGCTTGATGTGCGTTGCTGGGGTTGTGGCTGGGGTCCAGACCAGCCATGGTATCAGAAGCTTGTGTGTGTGGACAACTTTTCAAATGTAATTAATAACAGAGCATCTAGGATTGTGTGAATATAGAAAAGTTGGGGCATAATTTAACATGTAGTCAAAGAGTTGTGGAGGATATTTTTAAAGGAAACTATTGGTTAAAATATTAACCTCCCTTGCCCTAAATACATAGGTCATTGAAATTGCTCCAAGCCCCATCCAACCTGGCCTTGAACATTTCCAGGAACAGGGCATCCACAGCTTCTCTGGGCAACCTGTGCCACTGGTTCACCACCTCACAGAGAAGGATATCTTCCTAATATCTAATCTAACCTGCCCTCTGTCAGTTTAAAGCCATTCCCCACTGTTCCTTAGGGGAGACATCTGTTCTGATTTGCTTTCCATCAGAAGGTTCCAGTCAAAAATCAGAGATGGAATCCCAGTGCTCTGCAACAGAACTGCTATTTTTAAACCTAAGGGCCAATGTGGAAGCAAGATACCATAATTTTCTGTGGATATTAGTACATTTTCTGTTCTATACGAACACATCTTTCTGCTTTGATTGTACCTCAGGCATTGTAATCTTGCTTGCTTTCAATGGAAATGTTGTGAGGCATATAGTTGCTGTTTACACATTTTGGTGTAAAAAGGAAAAATCTTTTCAGACTCCAAACTATGTATATTAAAATAAGATTTTGTTTAGACTTGCCTAAATATTGCTTGTACATTTGGAAGTGGGGTTTATCCAAGGCATAAATCTACCTGAATAAAAATCAGAGCAAAATGTTTTATATTTACGTACATAAACACTTGGAAGTGTAGAAGATTACCTTCCTGAGCGATAAATACAACTCTTACTGGCTCAGGGAACTACTGTCACAATCAGGCAATGCATCACTCTGGAATGTGCTGCAGCTCCTTTTGTCTTTTTTGTTACACAGAAAAGGAAAAAATAAGGAACTACTATTGAAACATCCATATGTGTGAGGCCATTTGTGGGAATTTATAATTCATACAATCTCACAGAATGTGACAGGATTTCCAAGTACTGAACTGGCAGACACTTAGAGATGCTGCAAATTAACCCACACATGAACCTGCCGACTCTGGCCTTTCTCTTTGTAGCCTCATTTCAGCTGAATTGACAAGACAGGATTTCTCCCTGGATCCTGGTACATTACATACACCTGTCAAGCAGAAGCTTCAAGTCAGCCCTGGGGAGCATCTTTAAAAGACAGTCCTGCAATACCAATGAATTCTCCATCCACTGGCAGTCTGTTTTTTTTTAATAGGATCATCGATTTAAGAACACACTCACCAAACCACTGCCATTTTCATGCACACACTCAGGGCAAAGAATGATAATACTTGATGCTGGACTTGCATCTCCTCTTGCACACCCACAAATGAGGGTAGGTCTCAGCAGCAGTCAAAGGGAAGTGCCTTGTGTCAGAAAGGAGGGCAAGGAGAAGGTTGTCCAGAGAAGCTGTGGATGCCTCCCCCTTGGGAGGGTTCAAAGCCAGGTTGGATGTGGCTTGGAGCAACCTGGGATAGTGGAAGGTGCCCCTAGCCATGGCAGAGGGTTGGGATGAGATGAGCATTCAGGTCTCTTCCTGCACAAACCATTCTATGACTTCATGATAAGGTTCCCTCGCCAGGCAGTGGCTGCTGTGTTTGCAGGGGCTCGAGGCCCTGCAGGATGCAGAGGGGGATGCCTCAGCAGGAAGTCTGGCTTTCGGTGAAATACAGCTCCAATCAAGATTTGACAGTGACTCTCCTGAGTGTTGCTGATTTCTCTCAGCCAAAATTACAGCATCCTGGCCCCAGAGCTTGGCACAGAGCTTGGCACACAGAGTGCAGCTCGCTGGGGCTGTCATGAACAGCCTGCAGCTTATTCTGAGCAACTGCTCCCCTGGCTTCTGTCTCCCAAAGATTCATGAAAGAAGCTTTAGTGCTCAGCTGGGTCCAGGGGACACCCTCTCCGCTCCTCCAGAGCTGGGCAGTCACTGATCTGCACATGTACCTCTCTAAATCCTGGCTGCCTGCTCAGGAATGTAGATACCAGCTCGGCCCTGGGCTCATAAAGCAGATGCATTTCAGAAAGAACGTCTTAACACCAGCAGGACTTTACTGGCTGCTTTTATGCAAAACCTCCTGTTTGCTTTGTAAAAGATGGGAGGATTCAGCTGAGTTTAAACTGGGCTAAGTATGTCACTGACTTTTTTCTTTTTTATTGTATTTTTTCAGTTACGCTGGCTCCTAAATTTACGAACTATTTTTAAAGGACTCCTTACATAAGCATATTTAGATGGTTTAAATTTTTTTCTTAATAAGTGGAAAGATTTACTAAAACAGGCCTGATGTGATGACTTGGGAGGGATTATTCACCACTGATGCCAATATATTCCAGACAACTTGAAGAATTAAGCACTCTGGGTGTTGAAAGCAATCTGAGTATCACCTAAAACTTGTACTAATGGAGCTCTGGTCTGCAAGGGGCAAGAGTCAGGAATCCAATGCAAATCAAGGGACTGCATGGAGGGCAAAGGCAGGTAAGAACAAACTTTGCGTTTTTATTGGACCTTTTCAAATGATGATGTAGTCAAGCTCTGCAAAGAAATCTGTGTGATAAAGATGTGAGGCAAAGCACAGCTCTGATAAATGATGGGCTACAACTGCATTCCTACCAAGTGCTGCTGTCACTCACCAAGCAAATTTATGGTATTTTATTCTAAAGTGCATTGGATTCCAGGGTTAGGAATTTTCCTCTGACCCTCTTATCTTGCTTGTAGTTTCACTTTTCTTAAAGGAAACCGATTTAACCACTTATAAGCAGAATTGACTAACAGTTTTTCATGACAATCTCTCAGATGGGTGAGGAATCCCAAGGAACTTCAGACACTTCCATAGGATCAGTTCATACAGGTAGCACCGTCAGGGTCCTGGCAGGATCCTGGCAGGATGGCATTCCCCTGAGGAATGCTTTCCAGGGAGACCATTTGGGCATTGATGTGTGGAGAAATAACCAGAAGGAATGATAGGAATTATTCTCCAGAATGAAGTATGGCCAAATATGAGTAGGATGCTCTTTTTTTGTAAAACAGGCAGGCTCTGCTCCTTTTGATGTACCTGCTTGGGTAAGTCTGAGTGTTCTGCAGGAGGCAGAGGTGTCAACTTATATCAGCCCCTATCTCTGACCAATTTTCCTAAGTGAGTATTTTCCCAGATCATGTTCCCCTGACAGCTGTAGAGCAGCATGAAGGTTATAGCTCAGTAGTCCCAGCTTTCCTCCTCGTGGCCACCTGACATAGCATCATATAGACTGTTAAATACCTATTTAAAGGTGAGCTTGTTAATAGAGAGAGAAAAGGCTCATTTAATTGCAAACGAATAAACTCATCCAATGGCAGAGCCTTGAAAATCCTTTTTAATCCCAGCATGGATATGAATTTATTTTGTTTATTCTGTTTTCTGTTACCCTTTTTGGTCAAGTACCACTTCTATTCCAGACCATGCATGACCCTCACTGTCACAATGACCCAAATCACACTGACCATTCAGTTCATCTGTTTTGTGCTAAAGTCATTACAAAAAATTGCTGACATTTCGCTGGCAGTGAAAAGGTGTGTGGGTTCACTTCCTTTTACCACAGTCACCTGCATGTTTTATTAACAAGCAGGTGAAAGCCAACTCTTTAGGAGGATATTGCAACTGCAGAAACCAGACTTGGAGGATGACTGAAATATTTGTCTCCTGTTAAATAAGTGGGTCATAACAGGGGGCAGAAACGTGAGGAGGAGCCTCACTGGGAGTCCTGACCAAGGCTGTCCAGCTGACTGCACCCTGAACAAGCTATGTGACAAGGCTGGGTATCAAAAACCTCCAAAAGTGCTGCTAGAGACATTGCTTCTTTTTATTTTTTTTAACTTCAGAAATCAGCAAGTCTGAAATGTGCCAGGCTGAGGTCCAGGTCTTTCTGTGATCTGTGCAAGGGGTTTCTAAGAAGACTGTAGAGAGTTCCACTTGGCACATCCTACTGTATGACATAACTAGTGATCAAAGCACACATGCCAAATCTTGCTTAACATCTTTCCTTCCACAGCTATAAAAACCGAGAACAGCATGAAGTGCTAGAGGCCTTACCCTAGGAAAGAAGTTCTGTACACTGTAAACATAGATTTTTTAATGTATTTTTTTTTAGTTTTTGTTATTGTTCTTGTTGCTAGAGTGTTTGTGAGGAGTGATTCAAAGATGTCTTGACTACACTGAGTAAGAGATGACTGCAAGATAAACACTGACATACTTTTATTTCTATTTTTATCTATCAAATAGTCACCTTTGAAATCAAGGCCTGGAAAGTTTTGGCTAGGGAAATGGCACCAATTCCAAGTCTGGAATCTCACTTTTGCTACACAAACAGTTCCCTCTATTCAAAATTAGAGGCTTGCTTGGGCCTCCCTACAGCTAAACACTAGCCAGGAATGTTGAGATACTGATGTCCACTGGGCTACATGCAATCATTTTTAACACCATACAGCATGCAAGAATGTCAAGATCCTGATTACAGTCTGGAGGACAGGTACAGCTGAGGTAATTTTATGCTAAGCTCCCGTTGGCAAAGCAGCCTCATGGCACATGGTGGAAGACAGGCTGCCAGGTTTGGGATCTTCGTGTTTCAGTGTCTCCCTCTTTGGGAACTAAAGGTTTCAGTGGTACCTGGGTCTGGTCATAATTCTTGGATCTTCCTCTCTCCTTCTCTTGCGAGCATTAAAAACACTTACTGCCTTTACATACCAGCTAAATTACTTTATTCAACATTATTCCTTCATACAGAATTATTCAGCCAGAAGATCTGATTCACATTTGTCCACTATGTAAAGCATCTCAGAAGGGAAGTAAATTGTACTGCTATCGTCAAGTCCCTGGTGGTAAGAGACACTCAGCCCAATCTTCCCTCTGCACCAGCCCTTAGGTATTCCTGCAACCCCTACATTGCAGGAAAATGGATTTGCTAGATCCATATGAAGCAATTCTGGCAGGGAAAACCACACTCAGCTGAAAGATAGGTTTTAGCCTTTTGGATATAATTTTAAATTTCAAGATATTCCTTTGAGGAGCTCTAACTATAAATCCCAAAGTGCCCGCAAGGAGTTGGGTAGGAGCCAGAAATGCCAAGTCAGGGGAAAATAATTGTTTTCAAATGGTGACAAACCTGCAAGGTCGGCAGAGAACAGAGGGGCTGTACTGCTGGATGGAGATAGCCCTGTAACTCAGGGCTGTGAGTTCTGTACACTAAACAGAGCCTAACGTCTCCCCACAGGGTGTTTGACTGCTGCAAATGCAGAAGGGAACTGGTCTGCACTGGTCTAACTCACATGGCAGAAACGATTTTAAAAGAGAACCTAAAGATGTGGAGTATAGACACGGTGTGTAGTGCGTTCTGCTTTCATTTCCCTGAGGTGAAGAAATTACAGATTTTGTATTTTTTAAATTATTGCAATGCAAATAATTTGACAGTTTGGTCTGGAGGTTTTTTTTGTCATGAAATGTTTGAAATTGTGCAAGGGAATACAGTAATTGTGCAGTCAAACATGTCTAAGGATGAAGGACACTTTGTGTAGAGGCTGGGAATTTGCCACTGGTGAGGATCCGGATTCCTTCATGCCTTGGACAGATTCCTACACAGTGTGGGAGGAGAACCCAGGCTTCAGGAATAGCACTGCTTTGAAACTGCAGTTGCAAGTCATGAGGAATCAGCTTGAGGGAGCCTGGTGATTACTTTCTAAGGATATCTACTCATAAAAAAAGTATGCCTGGGGGTATAAATCAGCATAGCTCTGCTGGCAGCAGCATAGCTGCATCCATCTCCTCCAGCTGAGGATCTGGACAAAAGTACTCCGGCAACACAGAGGACTGAAAACTACCAGAACACCTTTTAAGCTCCTGTGCCAGCATGCAAGAGAGGCATTCAGCTGTGTGGAGTGGACTTCTTTCATCTGGGGCAGTTAAAACAGAAAAGTGAACTTTAGATGCTCACAATTTTACTGCATCTGTTAAAGCAGTATTGGCTTTCAGCAATGAAATGAGTATTCAGGCCAAGTGTCTCTGCAGAATTTCGGGGACTCCACGAACAGATAAAATTTCAATTGCAGAAACAAGAGAAAGTACCAGACACAAATGTACCACGTACTACATTTAAGGAAAGACAGTGAAAGGGCAGGTTACACCGTGGGAATAGGCAGCAGATGGTGGCTGACTCTGGTGCTATGACGAAGTCATCGATGAGGCCACAAAAAATTGAGAAAATTAGTAAGTAAGGGCAGCCTGCCCTGAAGAAACCCAGGAGGGCTGGTCTGCAGGCGAGCAGCAGGGAGCAGCTCTGATGTGGGACTGGGCTCCACGCCGGCTCCCCTGCTCCCCGGCAGACGGAGTTGGCAGCAGCCGGGATCACTCCCCGGTGGCCCCTCTGGCCAAGAAGAGGAGGTCCATTGGCAGCCCAGCGAGGGGACAGAGCCAGCTCCCCCTGCCAGAGCTCTGGCTGCTCCATGGCGCTGAGGGAAGGCTGGAGCGGGGTCCCTCGGAGCTGGCAAGGGACACACCCGGGAGCTGGCAAGGCCCGGGCCAGGGCCACTCACCTGTCCGAGCGTCCGGGGCTCCCGGGGCAGGCACGGGGCACAGCGGGCTCTGGCGTGGCTGTGGCAGTGGCAGTGGCTCTGTCCCACCCGGCCATTGCTCCTTCAGGCTCCATCTGGAGAGTTCCTGGGGCCACCTGTACAGGCAGCAGCAGCTCCTGCAGCTCGGCCTCCCCCGTGCGCAGGGCTCGCTGCACATGTCGTTTCTCTTCCCACTGCTGGTCTGGGCAGGCCTCCTGCTCATCCTTTCAGTTCATTGAAAAAGGCCTCAGCCCCTCCTCTAGCATTTAAAACACAGTGCTGGGGAGGTCAGCAGTGGCAGGGGTGACAGGCAGAATGGAGTAACCACTGCACCCTTGTGCTTACAGCCCCTGCAATTACCTTCTGTCTAGGTGAGAACCTCTCTCAGTGATTATCTGGCTCTTCTGATTTTCATCAGCTGCATCTTTGGGATTATCCTCTTGGCATCTTTGCCTACCCATTAATGTCATAGGCTTTGGCCTGTTAGTCCACTTATAGGTTGTCTCAATTCCAGCCTCATCCTCCTGCAAGGGTAACTCACAAATAAAGCAAAGTGGGAGTTGCTATGTTAATGTGCTTTCCTTCAGCCCTTGGGGAAAGGTCCTGTACATGATTTCTTCCACTTGGATGGAAAGAGGAATTTCTGTTAGAGCCTCCATGAAATTACAGTCTTCTTTTTTTATGAAATGTAAACCAAAGTAAATATTACCTTAGAGTCTCCTATTCGTGTAGCAATAAAATGAGACACTTCCTTGGAAATAAGTTTTAAGACATGAGTCTTGTAATGTTGGGATTTATTGGAGTGGAGTTCACAGCTGACCTGAGGTCTGAAGGGTTTGGAAGCAATATTCTGTGTGAACTTCCCCTTCTCCAGTACATGAGGTGCAAAACTGGCCAGTTATTCGGAGACTTCCCCACCCTTCGTAGGCTCGTGTGCTCATATATCTCTCATGGTACATAAAGAATGACATATTGCAGTGAATCTGCTAAGAATAGCTTGTAAAATACATCATTATATGAATCAGCCTCATTAGAAGTCTCCTTCTCTCATGATTTAAACCAGACACAGTACTCACAGGAATGGAAACCAACTTTTTTTTTCCTCTCCTGCTGGCATGTTGTGCTCAACCAAATGTTGAAACAGAAGAAAATAATTCTCTGAACTCAAGGCCAGAAGTAGAAAGTAAGTACTGCATTACCCTGATGCCTCTCTGGCATAATTAAGGTCTTGGGTGTTTCCCTGGATACATGACTTTCCAGCTTCATTAATAAAATACTGTGTTGCTTTTCTGAGCAGCACATAGCTGCATTCCTCACATACTCCCAATCCCCCTGACTCAGGACCCTGTAACACCTCACTTTCAGCATCCTCAACCATTCCAGGCCTTTCTCCCACAGCTGCTGCTGTTTATGAAGGGGATTATACAACACGGTGCCTGTGATAGCAGGAGGCAAGGCTGGACGGCCTCAGCCCTTTTTTCTGCAAGGACTGGTGCACCAGATGCCATGGCTGTGTGACTCAGACCTCATCCAAGTTGCCTGGCTGCTGGTGCAATCACTGCCAGTTAACTCAGTGAAGGCAGTGTTGGACTCTGACAAGGCAGATGCATCCCCAGCGACACCCCAGGGGTGGCTGCAGCTCTGGGCTAGTGGCCATTGCATGCAGGACTCATGGAAACAGCAGGATGGATCCGTGTTCCAAGGCAATGAAACAAAGCCTTTCACTCCCATTTGTAGAGCTCAGTGACAAACTGCAGGTACAGCAACTTTTTATTGTTTCTCTCTTGTCACTTCAGGATTAGAGAATGTTGTATTTCTTGCTGTTATTTCTTTTAAACCATGCCAACACACGCCCTCCACAGCACACTGCCTTATAAACCTCTGGCTGCACTCTTCTGAGTCACACTGATTTTGTAGTTAAGGGCAGTAAGATCAATCACTCAGTTGCCCTTGGTTTCTCTGGCCTCCTATTGCTTCCAACCACGTAACCCTGGTTCTCTCTCCCTGATTTGCTCTGCACTTGGTCTTGTCACCACAGAGCCTTGTTGGCTGAACACCTCCCAAGATTTTGGGCCAAGGACATCCCCAGGAAGCTTGTCATAATCAAGACATGGTGACTTTGCAGGCAAGCTGTATTTATCTTGAGCTTACTTGTTTGCTAGACTCTGCTTTGACTTTTGCAGAAGTAGGTCAGAAATGCAGTCTGGATGGACGTTACTTGCAGAGGAGATGAGCAGCTTCTGCCCAGGCCATGGAGGCTCCACGGAAAGCACCACTGCCTGTTTCAATGGGCTTCAAACACTGCCCTTCTATGCTGCAGTGTCCCCAGGCTGCTCTGGAACCTGCAGTGTCTTTGGTTGCTGCCAGTGCAGTCACTTCAGTGCACCTGGGAGCATCCGCAGGCTGGATTTCAGCCCCACGTTTGCTTGGGGATAATGGGCCTGCTGGGATGGCCAAGAGCTGCACTAAATAACCCATAGAGAGACACAGGGAGTCCTGCCCTAGGGAAAGAAAGTTCTTGGCTCTCCTGTGCTCTGGACATCTGTTATTGTTGTGTCAGTAGGATATACAAATCCCTGATTTTTCTTCTGCCAGAGTTCGGATGTTCTAGCAGGTGATCAGTAGGTGGTGCCGAGGGTTCAGTGTGGTCCAAAGATGAAGCAGTGTTTGCAAATATCTGTGTACTTTGTGCAATTGCACCTCACTCGGTGGCGTATCAGGGCATAGAACAAGCACATTTTCCCTTTATTTCTATACTTGGTCGTCCTTATCCACACATTTCCCTACATGTCAGTATTTGAAGGAATTTTTTTGAATAGCAATTTACATAACCTTCATGTCACTGCTGCTTTTGCTATGATACTAGTGGGATTACTTTTGTCTCTCTCTCACTTTGTTCATCAACAACCATTTTACAAGCCCTGCTGTGTTTTAGCTGTGATTTTTACCATAGGACTGTGCATCCTTTGCAACACAAGCCTTGTCTGCTGCCCCTCGGATTTGAAAGTGAGGATCTGGTTTCCAAAGCTGGGATTTCACAGCTGTGGTCTGACTGGTTTCCTATCAGCACATACAAAAGCAGTGAGCACACAGCAACAGCTCAATACCCACTTCAAACCTCAGCCTTCTCAGCTGGAACAACTGCTGTGGTTTGAAGTTGTTTTGTTAACTTCTTTGGCTAATTGATAACATCTGCACCTCACCACCCTTCCTTGCCTCTCAAGCTGCTTTCAAATAGATGGATAGATAATACTGTGGCAGATCTCAGTTTCTGTATTCGTGATCTATTGTTACACTTCTGGAAAATTGTGTGAGAACTGGGGGGCGTCATCAAATAAAGTCTCCTTTATAAAGGCTCCTTTCACACAGTCTCAGAAACAAGCCCAGGGACACTAACAAACTCTCATGCTATTAATTTGGCATTTCTCTTGTGATCAGATAAAAGTATTTATGATTTCACACTTTTTCTCCCCCTCTCTTTTTTCCTATCACGTTTTCTAAAGGTGGAAATTTACACTTGGGCTTTAAAATATTGGAATTAGCATTTATTTCTCATTAGTTTTAATTTTCTTTGTATTACAATAGATGGGTCAGGAACTGGTATACGTGATATTTTAGTAAATAAAATCCTTGTATTCAGGATCATTCTTGAAGTCTGGTAATACACAGTGACACCATATAGGTCCCAAGGAGACATTATGGTTGTAATGGAAATATCATATATCTCATATCCCAGGTCTGATATATCAACTCAGCAATAAAAAGAAACAGGATATTTGCAATTATATTTTAAACAGGGATTTTGCTGTTACTATGAGAACATGGATTACTTAGAAATTTTGGTGAGAAAACTCCTTAATGGTTTTGTCAATGTCTAACCCCACGAGATTTCAGTTCTCTCACAGCTATTGAAATAGCTATTAATGCAGTTAAAATCAGAAATAAATGAGCATAGCTCATTGGTGTCTGCATGTACACCCCTGAGTTAGGTCTCAGTGCAAGTCAGATGGTCCCTTCTCTCATGTTGCAGGGTTCCCAGGATCAGGTTTGGGTTGTGCCTGGAGACACGTGTGCCCTGTGACCTCTCCCCACCTTGACACCTTTCCGCTTTGGCTGGGAAGAGGTTCCCTCCTCCGTCTCCCTCCTGGTGTTGGGGTGGTTGGTGGTGCTGCCAAGCTGGGTCTGGAGATGTCTGTGATGTGCAGGGAGCTGATGTAAGCCGAGACTGGAAGGGTGGATGTTGCTCAGCCAGCCAGGAGAGCCTCGTGAATTTCCTTGTAAAAGGAATTTCTTAGGATTCAGGGAGACTTGTGTTACATAAGACTTTGAAAACAACATTTGACACAGGGCAGGGCTATCCCCTTTATGAAGTCTCCAACAGAACCCGCACGCAGCCACAAGCACCATTATTATTGCAATTCTTTTATTTTGTGCCCTTTCAGCACCACCAGCATCTACAAAAAAGATACAATCCCAAATACGGATCTCATAACTTCACCTAATGCAAGCTCAACACATTTGGTCTTAATCTGAGTGCCTGGACTGGGATGAGTTCTGCAGGGCTGTAATAAAATAAATATTTTCCTGCACTGAGAACAACTCAGGGAAGGTTCAATGTCAGGTCAGCAAAGGGAGCTCTTTAAGCATGTTTTATTAGACATGGACCATATCCTCCTCTGAGAAACTGTCAGAGCTCCACAGTGGCTGGTGGATGAGAAGTGATTGAAAGTATTCACCCCTTGCTCATTTCAAATGTTGGAATTGGTTGAAATTTGAGCAAAGTTGGGCAGTGGGTTCAGCCCCAGCTTTCACCAATAAGAATGTTTCCATCAGAAAAACAAAAACTAATAGTGAATGGAGGACTTTTGGTTGGAATTCTCTTTCCTTCACTGCCCTGCTCAAATTGGATTACTTGCAGGAACAAAGGGAACAAGCAGCCCTGCTGCAGCAGACCAGTCCCAGCTGAGTAAGGCTGAGCTACTTAACAATTGGCAGTATAGGGAGAGCTCCTTTAATTGTTTTTTCAAACAATCCTGACCCCCCTGTTCGGCCATTTTAATACGGGAACCAAGGGAAATGTGATCCACAGGTGCATTATAAAAGGGAAGGCAGAGGTGCTGGGGAAGGAAGCTTGCTTGTTTGCTACAGTGTGAGACAGTGCTTGAATGTTTTGTGTCATTGTGCATCTGGTGCAGAAATAACCTGAACATCAGAAGAATTTCTTAAGGTTAGTGGCTTTCTATTCCTTTGTGGACATGTTGTTTATTGGTATACCACAAATAAGCAAAACCCCCCTTTTTTAATGCCAGGTCATTCAAACTTATTCCTAAGAGATTGTGCCTCACTGAAATTCTGGGTGTCAATACTGCTGCCTTTCTACAGCTGCACACTGCTGCAAACTCGAGATAGTTCCCTTTCATTTTCCTGAGAACTGATTATGAACTCTGGAAATAAAATGTGGTTCTTTAGGTGGGGATTCCTTAGATTAAACTGATTTATTGAGCAACTTTCCTAAAGGTTGATACTTTTCTAATTTAAGAGGTAATTCATCTTTGACTTAAGAAAGCATTTAGTTACTGAATATTCTCTTTTTTGAACTAGACAGGAACATTTTTCTCATTTCCAGACTCATACCAGCCCATGCAAAGAACTCAAGGTTTTGAGCAAATTCAAAAAGAGGACCATGAGTGGAGTAGGAAATGAGTGCAGGAGTTTTGGTTCCAGGTACCTCTGACTAATTAGTTATCAATTGATTATCCACTGGTGTGATTCAGTTTTCAGAAAGGTCAGACATACCCACCATAAACTAACCCAGCTCAAAACAAAGCTTTTGGAGGCACAGCTATTGGTTGCCGACCTAGGTCAGCAGGAAAGCCATCTTGGGCTCATAATAGAAGTGGATGATGCTCTGCACCTGGTTTTAGACATTTTGCTACTTATGTAAATTCAGCTAATGCATTCCATGGGCTCTCATACCTCTTGGAAGAACCTAATTCTCCCTGTTCAATGAAAGATGTATTTATTGAGACACTTCAGAGGCCACTCCAGGAAAAGCAGGTGGTTCTCATGGTTGGATCACAAATGAAGACTTCTGCAGTATTTTCAGCAGAGGACTCTCAAAGATTTGAGCATCTATGTTTTTGTTTGCTGGCTGCCAGTGAGAAGGTTATGTGTCCTGTCCTTGCAGAAGTTGGTTAAGTGAAAGTATTTCTTTATGACCATTGCCATTTATCCTTTAATTTTGGAGCAGCACTAATCCCTCTCCTTTCAGGGTGTGTCAGTACACTTACAGAGTATGATAAGTTGGCCAGCATTGAAGGTTTTACAACCTATGTGTATTTTTTAATTTTTTTTGGGATACATATAGATCATGTTAAAAACCAAAGTCCATTGTTCAATCAATCAAGTTAATCCTGGTGCTCCTTGATAACTATAGCTATCACATTTCAGAGTGATTTTATTGGATATTACTGGGATTACTTGTAGTAGCCACTCAGTCTAGACAGGGGTTTCTATTACAGAGAACACAGACAAAAGGGTAAGAAATATTAATGGCCAACATGCATTAACCATGCACAAACTGCATATCAGAGAGTGGATCCTGTTCGCTTGGCTGGGGGTCTCCCTCCCTTTTGTTTATCTCTCAGAAGGCCTCTGGCTTCTTAATTAAAAGGAAACCTGTTGTCTTAATAAAGGAGTAAAAAAGTAGGGAGCTGCTTGAAAAATTTACCTCTTAGAGCTAATGAAAATTAGAAATCTTTCAATCAACAGTCCCAATACTGAAAGGCCTGAGTATTTTGCCCCCAAATCTGTCTTGGGGATGGCTTCCTCTTCCTACTTTTTTGTGAGATGGGAGCAGTTATAGTGATCTTACTTAGAAACGTGGATCTCCAACAGTCCTGTTGTGAGAAGTATGGTGAAATGGATCTCCATACTCACCAGGGCTGGGTAAAATCGTACTGCTCCTGGTTTCTGAAACAAAGCCTGTAGAATGACAAGCACTCCAGGAATGCTGTGCCTTGAATAAAAGTGATGGGGCAGTGATGTCATTCCCACCATCCCTTGGAAGAGAAGTCTGCTCAATTAGGATTGTTGGCTGATTAAAATTAGACCTAGTTAATGAGGCACCGAGTGGGGTAATGAAGCTAAACTATAAAGCATTTCAAAATGTCAGTTTATGCTACTCCACATAGAATCATAACACAAGGGCAAACATTGTATTTGCTGCCTAGACCACTTGTGTCATGGACTGTATTTTGGATAGGACATATTTCAGATTGTTGTCAAATTGCCCATCATAGCATAAGCTCCACCAGGTCTTTCAGAGAATTTTGTGAGTCAGGGGAACAGTAGAAGCACTCAAACACTGCTTGCATATGGCTTGCTGTCCTGCATTCATGTACCCAAAGACCTTGATGTCCTTTTGTTCTTCACATCCTTTTGGGATCAGAAGTTAATAAGCCTGTTGTTGGGAAGGGTGTGGGATCATGTAGAAGCAGAAGAGTCAAAATCTTTTTTTGTTAGAGGGTGGGAATGAAAAATAAATTCCCTAGTTATATAAGAAACTTGCAATTATTTCAAGATTCCCTTAATTCCTAGGTCATGAGGTTGATTATGGAGAATATAGAAACATAAATCAAGATTTCCCTTCAAGACTATAGCTTGGTGTAGACTTGGAAAAAATACTCTGCATGCCAGTGCTCTCAACCCCCTTTTATATCTGGCAGCTGATGTTGGTGTGTTTGAACCTGCCCTGGGGGCACTGGGGGCTGTGTTAGGGTTGCTCTCACTATGTCTGTCACCCAGCCCTGCTCATCCCTAATCCTGCACAGCAAATTGGCCTGGGACCGGAAATCTTGTCTGTTGTTGGCAGAGCACAGCAGTGCGTTTGGTGGGTCCCAGCTGGTTTACATCCCTGTTTTATAAATGGAAATGCTGCCATCATGAAGCTCCAGGTTTATCCAAGTATGAATGCCTAATTCTCTGGGTTATTGTAAGCACTAGTTATGCCCTTGATACAGTTATGGCTATTACAAAAAGTTACTTGCATTAAACCTGTGGAGCTGGGCAAAGAGTTGGGTTCCCTCATGCTTTAGACTTGGCTATGAATGCTTTTTCTCTATTTTATGTATTTATCTTGATCCAGCAGCTACAGGTCTGCTTGTCCTGACAGATCTCCTCCCTTAAACTTTCATTTCATGGTAATAAACCATGAATTGCCAGGGTATTTTTCAACACAGTGTCAGAAAGGAGAGGGCAGCATGAATTTCTGCCCTCATTTCCAGGAAGATTATCTTCCAAGAATTATTGTTATATAACTTGAAGATCACAGTATCCAACTATACATATAATTTGAGGCTGTTTCTAATAAGCATTGTCTCTAGCCTGTGGTTCACTCTGGTTTAAATGTTCTCAACTTTTTGGTCAAATAACAGCCTAGAACAGTATTTTTAGGAAAAGATGATGCTTGGCAATGGCTGGGAATTTTGTGGCTTTCACCACCCCTCAGAGGGTTTGGGCCATTGTGTGTACTTCTCAAGAAAACAAAAACCCCCTCACCCCCAACCTGGAAAGGCTTTAACTGAAACACTATCCAAGACAACTTGCAACTTTCACTTTGATTGTGCTGCTGATGTGAGGGTTCTTCTTTTCTGAATGTAACTGGACTGTCTGAATCTCTGTTTGCTTAGTTTCTTTTCTTCTTTCATACTTTCTTTCACACTTTCCTGAGTGCCGCTCAGGTTCCTGCAAACCGAGGAATCAATGGTGCTACACCAAGGTCACTAATTTTGGATCAAACATTTTTCTTTAAACTTTGTCAGAGATGTGAACATTTTGCAAGTTAGACTGTGAAGGAGGCAGTTGTCCATGGAAAAGTCTGTCTGGTGCTGTTTCAGCCATCTGGCTGGGAGATCCTGATTGTCTTCCTTATGACAAGTTTTGGATGACTATTAAAGATGTAGATGTTTAAATGATAATTGATAACATTATTCATCTCAGTGATTCTCTTGGCTATGCTCTTGCTTTAACATTAGTTCTTAATAAAACTTGCCACTTTAAATTTCATTTTAAGCAGGAAAGAAAGTTTTTAAAGTTTCAGATTTGGAAGCTTTTACAGAGCTTAATAAAAATTCATTTGGGCAAAGTGTAGTAGACAACTCTATTGGTACTGATGGTTTCTATTTAAAAAACATGTCTCTTTTGTTTGCTGCATCTTGCAGCTGCTGAGATTCTTTGTCTTGCTTCCTCTAAGTTTTTCTCTTGGCATCTCACAGGCATCAGAGATGGGGGCAATGCCTCCACCACTACCATTGCAGAGAACTTGATCTTCTCTGATGATTTGGACAACAACCAGGGATACTGGGGAGAAGGAGATGCTCCCAGTGAATTGGGATGGTCAAACAGCCCACCAAGCTTTATAAACTATCGTTAGATATTTAGGTAGCAGGATGGACAAGTGCACCGGACTTTCATGCAGGAGAAATGGACCCTTAAACCTCACCACTGCTCTGTGGCCCTCCTGTCAGGTAACTGGGCGAAGTGCTCCCTGGAAAGCTCGTTGGGACAGAGATTGTGTGTGTTGAGCTGTATGTGAGGTTCTGTAGAGACAGGAATGACAGTGCTCTGGGAATCCTGCTCTGCTTTTGGATTAGGCATTCAAAGGACAGAAAAGCAACAGCAAACCATCCACAGAGTAATGCAGACTATTCCAAGAAAATGATTTAGGGAAAAAGAAAATTCACATATGAATGTACTGGTTAAAATATCTGTCTGGGGAGTCTGGGATCTGACTCATCCTGCTGTCACATTCCTGAATGTCCCTTGCATCTCTAGGAAGAAGTTAGCAAATTAAAGAAAAGGAAATAAATAATCCCTTGCCTAGCTAGTACATGTATCTCTTTACCAGCTTAGCACTTCTGGGCTGTATATCCATGTAGGAACCCCATTTGTACTTCTTTTTATGTGTATTGACTTAGCGAAGTGCAAACATGTTAAAAAGTTCACTTTCTCCTTTATACGAGTCTATAAAAAAGCTCTTAAAATGGAGTCATAGTGTTTCAATGAGACAAATGAATGATCAGCTGAGACCCAACAGTCCTTTCCAATGGATTAGGTGCTTGTGTGAGAAATTCTAAGATGCTAATCAGCCTGGAGAATTCTCATGCCTTCAGCACTATGTAATGACACAAAGTATTGCGATGCCTCCAAGTTATAATGGGATAGGCAAGGGGGATGCAGTAATAGGTATCATTCCTGATATTTGACTCCAGCTAGAATGAGACTTTCAGAAGTCTCTAGGCAGCAGAGATTTCTCATGCATTTATGGACACTGGGGTAAAACTAAACATATCCACACTAGCCTGGAATTTTTTCTAACAGCTATTTGGACACAGCAATGTACAGAAATAATTATAAACACATGCACAAGTAGATCAGTGTGTGTTTTCTGTGCCTGATTTTCAGAGGAATCACACATTAACATATTTTCTGAATTTTGCAAATGCACTGCAAAACTGCAGCTCAATAAATGGAACTTTATATGTTTGTCTAAACCGATGACACCAGTATAAAATAAAGATATTTTCCATTTGGGATTTAGGAAGCTGTAAGACATGACAGAAGTGTTCATAATTAGACATTTCAGCACAAATTTGATTTCTCATGGAGCTGATCCAAAAACAGTTCTCCAGCAAAGCATGTATCTGTTTAAACACTTACTGTAGAAGGGATCGATCCCACTGCCAGAGCAGTAAAACGCATATTTGCTGTGATAGCATAGAAGTGGGTCACAGTTTACCAGAAGGAATCACTTACTGTATAGAGCTGTAAGACTTTATTTCTGTACATTTGGAATTTTTGAGTTATGTCCTGTCACAGCTGCAGGCGTGCAAGTGCTGTGTTTATATTCTGTGTTAGTCACTGAGAAAATTAAGAAGAGAAAAAGAGGGTCTGCCCTCAGCATCAGGGCGGGGAGGCCCTGGCACTGGCTGCCCAGAGAAGCTGTGGCTGCCCCATCCCTGGAAGTGTTCAAGGCCGGGTTGGATGGGGCTTGGAGCAACCTGGTCTGGTGGAAGGTGCCCCTGCCCATGGCAGGCTGTGGAATGGGATATCTTTAAGGTCCTTTCCAACCCAAACTGTTTTATGATTTATTTCTTTCTAGGTGTGGTTGTGTTGTTTTGGGAGATGAAGAGTAAAACTGAGGCATTTCAAAACAGCCCTCAGGATGGTTGGCTCTCTACAGGCTTCACTGAGCATTAAAGGATGCACCTGAGTTGGTGCTGAAATGGTTAATTAATAATATAGGGCCGGGAAATCAGCTTGCTGCCTGGCACAACTGCTTCAGGAATCCTGCCAGGAGCCAGTAGCTGAAAGCCTCACTAAAACCAACAGGACAACACTATTAAATGCCTGGAGTCTTAAATGATTTGTGGTTTGTCAGGGTGACATGCTTGTGGTCTTCATGGAAGTGCAACCTGAGAGACATCCCTGCCATTAATTGAAATGTGTAAACAATGCTTGTGAGTGTTTATGTTGTCATTACAAGAACAAAATTTTATCTGCATAATTACAAAATTATATTCTGATAGGGAATCTTATTTAAGCCTGTTACATGCTCCAGCAAAGCAGAAAATCCCTTCCTGAGCACCGTTAATAATGGAGCATTAAGAATACACTGTTTTCTTTTCTTGCTTTATATACATCTATTTATTTTTAAAACAACTGTTTGCTGGTGCTTTCTAGGATTTCTTTCCCAGGTGCTGGAGGGACCATTTCCCTGAAGCTGGCTACGAGAAGGAATGTCTGTACAGCCATATCTGGTAATGTTCCTGCGCCTTACTGGGACCAGTCCTTTCCCTCCACAGTCCGCAGCAGGGCCTGGGACAGGGAATTTAGGCAGGCAAGGTTTGTCAGCTCTGAGGAAAGTGCATGGAAGAGAGGCTGATAATGTTCATGGATTTCTTTCTGTAAGGATTAAACTGAACTTCATTGTGCAAAAAGTCATGATTTTTAGTGGTGGGCTTGGCAGTGTTAGGTTAATGGTTGGACTTGTTCATCTTATATTTTTTCAAACGTAAAAGATTCTGTGGTTCTATATGATGCCATAGGACTAAAATATCTCTTATTTTTTCCCCTGGTAATCTTATTAGCAGAAATCAGTGAAGGGAATATGCCCCCAGGGATGCCCCAAGCATGAACTCGCATCTGGGCAGTACCACCTCCAGGATGGAGGGCACTGTGAATCCTTTTTAGGGGGCTGTGGGGGCTTTTCAGGATGTGCTGTTATGCAGGGTCCTTGTAGCTGTTGTGGAGTGGCTTCTCAGGAGGCCCCACCAGGCATTTCTGATGGGCACAGCCACCTGAGCTCACTGAGCCAGCCCCCTCTCCAGACCTGGGGAATAAAGGTGCTTCATCATCCTGTACAGTCCTGTGGTGGGCTTGGGAAATATTAAATAATGTTCTTTGAAATGAAAAGGAAAGGGAAGGGAAGGAGTGGGAACCACACAAAGAGAAGCTGGTGAGAAGGAAGGGAGGAGGGAAGGGCAGACAGGGCAACTCCTGGCAATTCCCCACTCCCTGGGCAGAGCCGGCCTGCCTGCTCCTTCCACTGGTCCTGCTTGTGACAACAGGACAAACAGCCAATGATGATAAAAAAAGGCCACTATCAATCAGCTTGTTGAGTCACTAGGAATTTGTATCTGGAAAGGCTGAGGACCCTCCTCTATTTAGTGCTGTCTCCAGCTGAGAGCTGATGGCTGGACAGCAAAGAGGGCAGCCCCGCAAGGAACCTGGTGCCCTACAGAGATTCCCACACTGCAGCCTCCCGTCGTGGGAGGATGGCTTAGCAGGATAACCCAGACCTACTCCTGGCAGTTTCCTGCAGTGGTCCATGGATGTGTCACCCAGCGATGTGGGAAATGAGCTGGTCTTGCCAGTTGTAAGGCACAGCAGTAAATTAAACAGTGGTAAAAGAAAGCAGGACCGACCCCTTTCCTGGGCTCTTGCAGGACTGGAAGTGTAACACCAGTGTTAGTGGCTTTATTATGGACATGTGCATGCTTGGATTGCAGGCCAGTGGTTACACTGAGCAAACATTTGTGTGGATGGGAGGAGGGAAAACATCTATTTTCTTGTGACAGTACAAAGGATGACTAATTGCACCAGGAACAGCTGCAGTGCACTTGAAACTATAGAAGATCAGCTGATCCCTACCGTGCTCCCCCAGCCAACTGGCAACGCCTGAGCCCTGCCAGGTAAAAAACAGGCTCTGTGCTTTGTCCAAGTCATTAGAGCTCCACTTGGAGAGAAGTGAGCAAGGAACAAGCTTTGCTTCACTGCTTAATGTTGCTCAAAAAGAAAAAAAACCCCAAAACCTGGAATAAATATTTCAGTCCAAAGTAATATTTACTTGGGTGCTTAAAATTGTAAAATGCCCTGAAGGTCACAGGACATTCATCCTGCTGTGTATTTCTCTTTAAGAAGGTGCTTGTAAGTACTACTGGAACACGTGTGATGAGGGGTTGCCATGGCAAACAGGTTTTGGCACTATTTAAGAGAGAGTTTTATTGCACAGCAGAATAAATAAGCATGTTAAAGCCACATACAGTAACTTGTTGGCACATACATTAATGCTCCCAAGGGCTGCAATAACTTAAGCACCCTCCCTTTAAACATTTTTCAGTGTTTTTTCTTTTTTTATTGACTACATGCATTCAGTATTAGGGCTAGGAATGTCCCATTTCCACCCTCTTTTGAAGTGAGTAATTGAGGCAAAAAAAAGGAGGACTGTCTAATAAATCATAAAGGGGCATTGTGCACAGACAAGAGGGGCAATTTTCCCATTCCTAACATACGTGAGGATAAGCCAGCATGAGACCTGTCTGTGTGCTAAATCCTGACTTGCTCCCTCTAGACACAGGAGCAGATTGGTGTGTTCATATTTCTGATGGAGCCTGAATAACCAGGAATAGTTTCACACCATTTTCTGCAGTTTCTGTCTTGCTCTGTTGTGCCAGCCCAGCCTTCTCCCACATTGCAGCAGCAAACTCATTACTTTGGCTTTACTCATTTCATGAACCAGCTGCTCTGTTCCCAGTTTGGCTCCCAGTTCGCACCAGTGCGTCCCAGTGTTGAGGAAGTGCTGCAGGGAAGCAAGAGGCAAAAACTGTGCCTGTGAGAAGGCTCAGGTTTGTAGTGCTCTTAAAGGTGAACATAAATTACATTTATAATGAAAGCTCTGGTTTAAGAAGAGTTATTAGTGTATTAGTCCGGGCTTTATTAGCTCAGAGGGTTCACAGCCATGTGGGAGGTGTGACACTGGCTCCCTCTTCTGTGGGAACCAGTAACTTTTCTGGGTTGGACAACTTCGAAGCCGCCAAAAGCAGAGGAAGTGCCCGAAACCTCCCCCATCCCTCCCACCTCGGGACATCGGTATAAGTCACACTGCTGTGGACGTGATCAGGTTATGCCCAGCTGTGAGGGGGGCACGGCCGCTCCTCTCCTGGGGAGGGAAGCATGGCCAGGGTATTCAGCAGGAGCTGGGGTAACTGTGCCTTGTTTAAAACTCGGAGCCTGGAGGGTCTGATGGACCCAATTCTCCTTAGTTTGTCGAGGAAGAGGGACAGAAATTACATTTCACCCTAAAAGGAGATTGCAGGCAGTGCTGACTCCCATTACAGTCAGAGGAAAAATCTGGATTACATATTCCCTATAGTTTTAGGATGAAAGGTGTAACATATTTTGCTTATAGAACCCTTTTTGCCTCTGACCTCATCACCAGATTATTCCACACCCTTCAGTAAGGCTTAAACTGATCATCGGAGCTACTTGTTTCTCAAGGCCGGGCTGGATGGGGCTCTGAACAACCTGGTCTAGTGAAAGGTGTCCCTGCCCATGCAGAGGGATGGAACCAGGTGATCTGCTGGGTCCCTCCCAACCCAAACCATTCTGTGATTCTCCTCTATGACTCTTAACTTTCCTGTACACTCAGCAATTGCCAAAGCACGCTCGAGCCTCAGGAAATGGGAGGAAACAAGAGTTATTATTTTATGAAAGGTACATGTTTGTAATATCACATACTGATGGGCTCATTATGAATTACAACTCGCTGAATAGGAGGATTCCTGCGGGAGGGACAGTGCATGGAGAAAAAATAAAGGCAAAGGGAGGGAGGTGATTTTTCTGCCTGTAAAGGTGTCTCCTGGGTGTGGAAGATGTACCATTTCCTCCTAGCTCTTTGGATTTGTTTGCAATTAAAGTCTAGTGGAGCTGTCAGGGGCTGTTGACAAATATATTATAACCAACTTAGGTTAAGCGAGTTACTTAAAATTAATCCATCCCTGCACAACGCTCCTGTTTCACTTCACAAGAATGTGCCAGGAGGAATGAGTACAATCCTGACCATGTCGGGAGAACCTCCTCAAGGTGGAAATTTGCAAATCGGACTACTGTTGTATGTAATGAGAAGCTGCAGGGCTTTCAATTATCCCACATAGTCTGTCTCTTTGCAACTTGACTGACAGCTAATTATGCTGGTGCCATTTTTTTGGCAGTGGAATTTAATCTCCCAGATGGAAAGCAAATCAATCTGCCCATTGCTGCAGCTGAGGCATACTTTGGCTCAACTTTAATTTATTCTCCTAAGCCTAAGAAGGTTAGTCATTTCAAGGTACAAAAATATCAAATTTCTTCCCTTAACCAAGCTGGTGAAAAAGTGGGGAAGAGTTGGGATTTTATGGGCTGCGCTGTGAAATGTCGTTGCTCCTTCCTTTGTATTAGGAAACAGCAGTATCATCTCCCCTTGATTCCTGGCTGTGGAATCTAACAAGGAAGAAGCATTTATGAGCAGGTTGCTAGTGATAATGGTTAAACATGAATTGTGGAGGCATTAAGTGGGATTCTATGGAGGGGTGAACTAAATCTCTGAAGAACTTGACACAAAAAGGAACCGGTGGCAATTTTCAAGCACTTTAGCCAGTGTGCAATAGCCTGGTTCCCTTTGGGTTTCATGCCAGGGATATAAATACAATCCTCCTACTTACCTGCACTGTTCAGGCCTATCAATTATGCTGCTCCCTCCGAGCTGCTGTTACAACTTGAGGTATTACTGTCCTCTGTAAAACCAGCACAGAGCAGAGCCTGTGACTGGTTAGCACAGGCTACAGACCTCATCTTCGGGTAGCCAGCACCTGCAGCTCCTGTCAATGCTGTTTCTCAGGCTAGAAACCCCAATTTTAGCTAGGATCAAGGGGAAGGGAGCTCACAAAAACTTGGTGCTAATGAATGCTGGAAACCTGGAGCCTTATTTTTCCGTAAACTTCTGCCTCTCTGGTTGCTTGAAGTCTGAGTCTGGTTCTGATGTCTTGTCTCTGTGTTATTATTTTCCCTTTTGGAGTGCTTTTTCTGAATTCTCTGGAGGTATTTAAGGCCAGGTTGGGCTGGGCTCTGAGCAAACTGGTCTAGTGCAAAGTGTCCCTGCCCAAGGGAGGGAGTTTGAAAGAGATGATCTTTAAGGTCCCTCTGATCCAAACCATCCCAGGCCTCTGATTCTGCTCTGGTTTTTGGAGAGTTTATACAAATAGGAAGGTTCCTGATTCACCTTCTTACTGAAAAAAGCATTTCAAAAAGTGCTTTGCTCACACCTAATGACTCCAGTTCCAGTCTTCCTCACAGTTTTACAAAACTACAGTCACTTTGGTAACTCTTGGTACACTTGGTGGCAGAAGGATTACTATCCTATCTAGCTATTAACATCTATTTTTTTGTATTTCCATATTATCCTTATGATTATGTTGGTACTGCTCCCAATGAACTCTTGAATTGCATTTCTCAATTGTGACAAAATCCTGTACATGGAAGCATTTTTGATGACAGATCTCTGGAGATGTCCTGATGTTGTCCCATTAGTGCATTTCTTACCCTGCTGCACACCGTGCTTCTTCAATATTATGGTTAAGAGGGCTTGGGTTATTAATCTAAAATTATTTTTTTTTTAAAAGCCATCATTCAATAAACAATTAGAACAATTATTTGCTCTCAACTATGCAGTAAATTTAAACCCAGATGATAAAATGTAGTGTTAGACCCATAATCTCTGAGTCAAGCACATGGAAGCAGTGCCGTCCCAATTCCTTGCCTAGTTGCACAAAAATAAGGAGCTGTGGGATCTCCAGGATGCAGCAGGGATCAGGACAGGCAAAGTCTCTGCCACGTGTCTGTACCTCCTGTCAGGGTCAGCTACCTGACTTCTACGCATGTGAATAGAAAATGCTCTTGCTATTGGCCACAAAATGCTGCTAACTTTTTACTTTTTTACTTTGAAAGTATTCAAAAAGTTAGAGAATGTCTGTTTTAACTGCTGTGTTCAGGTAAAAGCCAGAATGAACTTACCAGTAAGAGAAGAAGGTGTAAAAACATCTCACTGACATTTTTCCATGTGTGGTCTTCCCAAAATGTGATTTTTTTTTTTTTTTTTGGCAAGTGAAGCTTGCATGTTTAGCTCCAATAAGCAAAATGCCACAGAGATTCCCAAAGTAATGTCCTGGCCCCAGTGCACATGTTAGCAGGAATTTCTCCTCTTGTTTTCCTTGTTATGAATGTAACCTGATATGTTACTTTTTAGGTTCTTGAATAGGTGCCATAATCTACTCGAGCTGCCCGAGGTTAAGCTTGTTCTGGGATCTCTGGCTCTCCTGACAGAGCCTGCTGGATTTTGGGACCTTGGAGCAGCTTTCCTTGGGCTGTGGGAGATGTGAGTGAACACGGACGGCTCCGGGCTGTTGGAGGAGGAAGAAAAGGATGCTCTGGTGTTTGTATGGACCAGCTCCAACACTGCAAATTATTTTGGTTTTGTTTTTTCCTTAAAAAAGCACCATAATCCCAGCAAATAAAATGGCACATCACAGGTGATCCCAGTGAAGTCAGCCAAGCTATTTCTGGAGCCCACAGCTAAATAAGGAGCTGAGGTGTGAGGCCAGAAGAAGCAAATCCATGTGATTTGAATTCAGTTTGCTTTAGGACTTACTCCTTGAAAGACAAAAGTTGGCCCTCTGAGTCTGGTGCAGTATAAGAGAGATCTATTAAATGCCACGGGAGATTGTACTTTCAGCTACCTAGAAAATATCTTTGGATAAACACTTCTTTTGACATTAAAACTTTCAGAGTTTGAAATAGTGAGATTTAATGCATTATAGTAAATTCTACACTGTAAACAGATGAGGATTCTGTTATCTGAATTCTTGGTGTAACGTGTGCTCTCCTGTGCTAAAAATCCCCTCCTGTGCTGAAAAAAATTGTGGCCCATTTCACTCCAAGTTAGCTGCTCAGAAGAGTTTTTTGGTATTTTTGAATTCTTTTAGTGACATCTAGTGAAACTTGGGGAAAGTGCAAGTTCAGTTGAACTCCAAGGATCAATCCAACTGCAGTAGCAGATGCTTCACAATTAAATGCCCAAAGTACTGCACCTTCTTTCATTTACTGTCCCTTAAGCTGCTGTCTAAGAAATGCACAAAATGCATTTTGGCCACTGAAAATTTTAAAGTCTGAGCTCACATTCTGGTCAAAGACTTTATGCATTTGAAGCACAAAAACAATTTGCTCTTTGTTCCTTTTAACTTTGGGTATATATTTAGAAAGCCTTTTATTTTATATTTTTAATTTTGCCATCTGTTATTGGTGCTATTGCTCCTCTACACTTGAAGGCTCCAAATATTTCGACTTCTACACGAAACACCCCCAACTTTTGCAGGAGTTCAAGCTACAGATTTTTAATACTTGGTATTCCTGAACTTAGTGAAAAGTCAGATTTGGTCCTCTTGTTGCTCTGGATGCGAAGTACTCTTTCATCAGCAAATGAAGTTTTCAATGGAGCTGGAAAACGTAGGCCTCCTACCTTGAAATCAGCTCAAAACTTCAAAGGAAGAGCTGCCTCCCACAGAGCAGCACCCACATGCAATAGCTTTTAACAGTGCAACTTCTTTTTCTCAAAGTACAAACCCTACTGGCTTCCATAAAGGTCTATGTTGGTATGGATTTCAGCTGTGCAAAGGACAGGGCCACCACTACAAACAGGGCTCATAAATATTTGGAAAAAATACAAAGTAGCTTCAAACAGGCCAATATTAGATGACTGGAAGGAGTTCAAAAAAATCTTAGGCCCTGCTTGATCTGAAAGGCTTCAACCTCCTAAACTGAACAGGCAATTAGGGCACATTCTGAACAGGAGGATCTGAAGCAACAACTGGGAAGTGTGAACACCCTCTGGAAAAATCCCGGCTCTGTGTGTCACTGAGCACACCCACATGCAGCCAGCACAGGGGAGATGCCCAGCATATCCAAACAAGCTTCCAGGTCACTGATTCTGATCTGCTCTCATCCTCTCAGAGTTAACTTTTCAGAATTTTTTTTAAAAAAAAAGGCTTGAAGGAAAAATCAATTCAAGTACATCAAGAGCAACAGTTCAAACATTTTACTAAATCAATTCACACAGTTTCAAAATTGTAAATATAATTAAGGACAACAGGGTTTCTGTATTTTTTTTTCTTCCAGAATCATTAAGACAATAAACAAACACAAATTAGGTTTATAGCATCTGTTCTTTTAAAAAATGAAAGGAACGCCACTTGATGTATTGATAAAGCACCACAACACAGTTACAAAATAGGGTTGGCCTGTTTCTTTCACAAGTAAAAGACTACATACTCCTAACAGCTTCCTGCTTCAATCCATACTTCATTAAAATAACACTATAAAATCTTCTAGATTACACTAACTTCAGACAATGCCTGGTATAACAATGCATTAACAGCAGTAATGCCAACTATCAGTGCCAACATAAAACAGTTTAGAGAGGAAAAACAAAACAAACAAAAAATTCCAAAACAGAACAACAAAAACCTCACCTTTATTTCCCTAGATGAGCAAAATTTAAAATAAGGGATGCTCTGCCTCACAATGAGTTAAGGATTTGGGGATGCTGATGGGTGGAAGAGGGGGCTGGTACTGTAGCTTTCTAGGCTTAGTTGGCGTCTAGTTTGGCCATTTCCTGCACGTATATCCCTATACTCTCACTGTCGAAGAGCACGAAGTACACCGTCTTGATTGAAGAGGACATTGTTGACACAAAATAGCTGGAGATGGCTTTCAGGATCAGCTGAGCAGCTGTTTGCTTTGGGAAGCCATTTCTAGAAGGAGAGAGGAAAAAAAAGCAAGAAAATCAAGACTTGCTGAACCAACTTTTGATGGTTTAACCTCCCAGGGAAGGCTCCACCTTTTCTCTAACACCTCACGGTAAATAAAGCTGCAAAGCCAGTGTTTACAGTCTGAATTAGAAGCTACAAACTTGTTGCTTTAGGCAAGACTTCAAATGCTCAAACAGAAGAAAAGCATTCCCAAAATATGAATACAGACTCTACACAAACTGATGGGTTGAACCTCATGATAGCTGATGGGTCAGGTAATCTCATTTAACAGGTAAGTAAACCAAGAGCCTGCTGTGTTCTGGAAAATAGTGTATGTACTGGAGCTGCAAAGTTAAACCTGTCCTGAAAGCAAAGCAACTGTTAAAGAAAAGTGAAAAGGGACACAGAACTTGATATAGAATATGAAATATGAAAAGATCCAAAGTACAATATGGTTTTACCACTACTGATGGTAATTAAGCAGAGGATTTTACAGGACCTAACCGGACAACCTTTCTTATAAACTTCTTCACATCTTTATCTAGGAATCCTTCTCTTAAAAGATTCATCTAATCTTAAAACAAGTCAAGCGCAAGTAGAATGGTCTGAACAAAGCTATGACCTGAACTTTATAGGTCATGGCAAACTCCTGGAATTACACCTGGTAACTGCCTGGAACATGGCCTGAACTCTGACGCTGTGTTACTCCTGAAATACTGCTACTCACCCAGACCATGGGTTTATCCTGCCAAATTCTGAGCCCTCCCCCACCCTCAGTGACTCTGTAGGCAGTCTGAAGGCGATGGGACATGACGACTCTCTTAGGAATAGTACCCAAAAAGAGCCTGAAAGAGCTTGTTGAACATCACCTGGTTCCTTGACACGCACTGACAGATACCTGGTAGTTAATACTCCCCATTATAAAGTGTGTACTATTAATACTACAAATAATTTACAGATTACACAGATGGATGAGTTCCTCAGCATTTCATGAGCAGTTCAAAGAAGCTGGGCTAAATCCACCTCTGGCTCTAACAGGTGAACGTTTCTCAGCATGTGCTCACTGAAGCACCACACTGGTAGTAAAATGATGTTGTAATCTCCCTCTTTTTCTCTGCTGCAGCACACCAAATAAGAAGGGCAACTGCCTGTGTCATGGCCCACTTGATGCTCATTGCCTTACCAAAAAACATTCTCCAAAAGCAATTCTGCCTGTAACATGATATTATATGTGCTGTCTTGAAGATAATGTTTGTGGTGTTTAAAAAATGATGGCATAAAATAGCTTACACTTTTTTTCTTTTCTGTAAATAGCTGATTTTTTCTTCTATTGAAGAAGAAAATAAAAAAGGAAAAAGCATTGTGAGCAAAGCTCATACTATTCTAAAGCCAAGTGAGCTGCTCAGGGAGAATCAGCTGTGTGAGAAGTTAATTAACTGAGAGCAGTTTTGACACAGGAGCTGCTTAGGAGTCAGCAGCCTCCACACCTGAGCACTTGCAGGTTACTTATGAATGTTGCATCCTTGCATACAGTGAAGAGATCTTCCAGGAGTTTTGCTCCTGAACTGTCATGCAGGGCAGCATCAAAACGGGACATACGCTGTTTCTGAACTGTTCTCAGGGGCCTCTGAAATCACACAAGTTCCAAGTGTTTGGCAGGGTGGTCACACCAGGGCACGTGAAAGAAGAGCGGCCAGGTGAAAGGAAGGCACAGTACCAGGCAAGCTGATAACAATCCATTGCTCAGGACGCCTCTCCCAAAAGAAAAGAAAGAGAGCAGCAAAATCAGCAGAAAGGTGCTGGCCTGATGGCCCTGTGTGGGCTGCAGAAGCCTTATGCACTGATCTATGGGTCTGAGTTAAATTCTTGTGAAAAGGCAGTTTGGGACTTCAGCCAAACCAGTGTCAATTCAGATCAAAGTCAGAGCCTCAGAATGAAACCCCTTCTCAGAGAATGATTTCATGTTCAATCCTTAACTCTCCCTTCCCTTTTCTCCTGTTGGCCCTACCAGGCTGAACTCCAGGCTACCTCTGAACAGCACCCAAGTTGTGCTTTCCATAAGTTGGCTGTAGCTGAGCATCTGGCCCAATGAATGCTACAAGTATGCTATTTTATTTCCCCTTGTGATTTATTTGAACTGCCCTCATGTAATCCCATTCCTCAACTATAAAAGAGAATGAAACTGTTTATGTGGGTTTATTGGGTGATGTCTGCTTGACAGATGCCTGTACTAGAACAGCTGCATACGTGTGGTGTCTTTGGCATTTGCTATCTTTTAAAGCTTTGCTTTTTTCTTTTTTTAATGCTTTTGACTTCATAAAAACAAGTAGAAAATATTGTCAGAATATATTATGTTCTCTCAAAAATTAACTTACACTCGAATATCTCTAATTAAGGGAAAAACAAAAAAAGGAAAAATACATAACCTCATATATTACTCAAGGCCTTTTGATTCCCCTCCATCTTTTAAAAGCACCACTTCAACTGGCTCAAGTAAGAATGACATCTATATGCCAAATGGAGAACCTGCCCCGATCCTGCCTGTCAGTAATCAGATTTCAGAACAGAATGTGAACCCTGAGGATTGTTCAAGGCTTCATCATCTTCCAGCACCAATCACATACTTCACAACAAGGGCTGGGAATGGTTCTTTGCTGGGAGCTATCCAGAAAAGACAGAGCTGTGTGGAAGGGACTTTACATGGTCCCACTTTTACATAACCAATTCCACAGTCACTCTGCACTCTCCACATTATTCCGTGGAGGAATAGAGTTTCTCCCAGAGTGTGATTCAGAGCTTCTCTTTGTACTGACCAGCCTGTGACCCTGACAGCTAATCCAACAGCTTACTAGGACCCCTCTGCTCTATTTCTCTACTGTTCTGCAAAGTTTGCTCAAGTTATCTCCTTAAAATTACACCTACGCAAATTAATCTTAGCTGGAGATTTGTGTGATGCATGTTGCTTAAATTTAGCATCCTAATGAAACTTTTATTTCTTGTCATTCACCCAAAACCTCAAATACTGTTTTCTGCCCTAGCCCACAGAATATGCAAGAATTAGTCTAGTGTTGCAACACAGCACAATGGGAAGAATATTCTTGCTGTACACCAGCCAACTTCTTTCATGGCATACTCAAGAGGGTCAGTTGTTCAGGGTTAAGAGACACAACTGTGTAATTCAGCCTAGATTTGGCCCTTGGTCTTCCTGCTGAGCCATCAATGAGGGCTAGGTGTTCCCAACCTCCCTCTGCACCCCAAACCCAGAAGCCTCAGACTAAAGGCGCAGTCAGTCTGGACTGAGACTCTTAAGAACCTGATCTGACTTTCAAAGGCTGTACTGAGCACACTGTACAGAGCCAGAGGACCTGAACTTTAGACTGAGGCTTTCAAAGACCTTGGCAAGGGTTTTTAAGGTCTTTTTTTTTTTAATGAAATAGTCCCATGATGTAAACTGCATGGAATTCAGCTTATGGATTTTGGATGAAAGCTTGCAGTGACTCTGCAAATCCTGAGTAAAAAAGGCACTTTAGGTTTGCTGCTTAAACAAATACTAAGCCATGTCTTCTGGTCATTGTAAGACAGGTAAGTTTCATTATGCACTAGAATCAGGCAAAAGAGACTCCCTTTCTTCATGTTCTTTTCCACATCTCCAATTTATATGAATGAATTGATAGTCTGAAAGAAGTCTTTTAATATTCTCTTGGAAGTTCCTTTTATGCTCTTTATCCCATTTGCATGCTTTAAGATTTGCAAGGATCACTATGAGATCTGCCAACACTAAACTGGTACTCAGGAAAACACTGCAGGTTCCACGCACTGCCTGAACAAACCCACAAGAAACTCCTCCTCTATGGAACGGATTTAAACAAGGAAGAAAAAAGCCAGCATTGTAGCAATGTGTTTTGTACAGGGAAGGGACTGGAATACCAGATGGCACTTAGAGAGTGTGACCTATTTGGCATCAGGTTTGCCTGACAGCCTTACCTGCCACTGCCAATGGAAGGAAAGGCAATGGATTTCAGCTTCTTTTCATCAGCCAGAGCCAGGCAGTTCTTCACTGTCTTTTCCAGCAGCTCCTCGCATTTGTCTGAGCCCCAACCTGGGCTATTACAGTGGATCACAAATTTCGCAGGCAGTCCATGGCCAGCGCTGACAACAGCTAGGAAGAATTGAAAATTAAATATAATTACTTTCCTCTCTTTAGGATTAAAGGAGTGTACATGTGATTAAAATAGCAAACAGTCAACAGGCATTCCTTCAGCCCCTGAGAATGTTTTAGATTACAAACCACACAGCCTTGAAATATAACATGATTACAGAGACTTTGTGTTTTCCATTTCCATCTGCATTTTGCTGTGATAATTTATAAATCATAGCTAGGATCGAGCTTATTTGAGAGAGAGCAAGAAGGCTGACATCAAAGGAAGCACATTTATAGTGTGGACTGGATAAGGAGAAGGGCAGTATCTGTTAGAACCCAAACGCAGACAAGGGTTGATGTTGCTTTGGCTGGGTTTACTGCAGAGATACAGTAAATACCAGGATGCTGAACAGGCACAAGGAGTTACGACTCCATTGACCCTCAGCTACTCCTGCTAAACGTACAGAGTGTTCAGCTGGCTTCTGATCATACCCCAGCCCAAACTGGAGCAGTTCAGAGCTACTAGTGGTCTGCAAACCCCAAAGGAAGGATGGAAAAGAGGTGAATTAAGATTCTGGCTTTATTTCCAGCTTTGTCACTGAATAACTGTAATGAAGACATTTTGTGTGATTTCAACACTTTGGGCCTGGCCTTATTTTAGCTTTTCTGTGTATGGGTCATCCAAGATCACTTGAACAATGCTGGGCTTAGTTTCTGTCTTTCATCACATTATTGACAGAGGGGGTGTAGAGGATGCATTTACAGATTTGCAGGGTGTGATTCACACTGCTTGTGTAACAACAGGCCAGGCCTTGTATGTACAAAGAAATGAAGAAGAATTTTTACCATGCTAATCATATCTTATCACCACAATGGACATGTGGGGACTAAGAAGATGCAGCAGACCTTGCTTACAAACTGGTGACAGAGGCAGGGATTCTCCAGATGAGAGGCCTCCTTCTCTGCAGGAGAACACATTCTGTGTTCACCACTTCCCATCACAGAGCAGCAACAGACTGTGCTCTGCCTGCCAGAAACCAGGGTAAGAGGATCTCTGTCATTTCCGAACTCACTGCGCTGTGGTTGCAAATAAAAAGGTGTAACTTTGGTTTGTTAAAAAAAAAAAAAAAAAAAGCTGGGGGGAAGCAAACCACCCCAGTCACAGGCTGAAGGAAGAAAAACATCTATCTGAAATCTCACGAGAGCACACAGTGAGTCTTTCCAGAAAGTCAGCCCCTAGAATACCCCACAAAAGAGTAGGTATAAAATGGCAGCTTATATCTTCACAAAACCATAATAAAAATACCAGTAAGTTTTTTAAAAAATTAAAAAATCAGGTTTGCAAAGGTGCTTAGAGGTCTGAAATCCTCTATTCCATTCTGGAATGTTTATGAGGCATTTTCTATTTAAGTATAGTAGAAGTAAGTCTTGGCATATGATCGTCACATATGGATACTATCTCATGGCTGCTGCAGGAAAGAGAAAATAGACTTTGTCATATGGATCCTGACCAGGGGTTAACCAGAACATTTTGAAGGACAATGGAAGCACAAGCATTTATGTTCTTATGGGTTTGCAGAGTCCCAAGATGTTGAATAGCCTCAGTGTTAGGCAATGTTAATTTGTCATAACGTGCAACTAAAATGTCGGCAGATTCAGAATACATCATAAATCCAAGAAAAATCTATTAAAAGCAGCTGACATATCTCTAGTCAGATGTGAAATGTGGCTATCATCCCCACCCTGAAGGAATAAAATACTGGATTGATACACATGACCAGCTTTAATATTTCTCAGGGAGTGTTTTCCAAGGTAGTCATTAATTAACTCATTAGGATTCTGATGAGGACAACTGTTCATTATCAAGAGCAGCTGCCCCTTACTTGAAATGCAAATGCACTGAAATGGGAAGTAAGAAAGAGGAAGCCGACTATGGACTTACTCTGTGCTAGTCACATTCCAGGTAAGCATTCTGGTTATGGGTAGATAAAAGGGATGCCCATAGAACTGAGAAATCTGAACACTGGGTATACATAGGAATGAAAAATGGATCTATTAGTTCTTCTCTAGAGTTCTCCAACAAGTCCCTAGCAGCCAGTTTAATCCCACTGCTGTGCAGAGCTGCCCTGGAGTAAGACTGCCAAACAACCTGCACTTCTGAGGGATGCACTAACAGCCGAGAAAGAAAATTCTTTTCTTTTCAACTTCCCACCTATTTGGTCTGGGCTGGTAAGCAATCTTGTAGAGAAGTTAGTAAAAAGAAAAAAGTGAGTAACTGATTCTGCATATTTTCGCAGAACAAAAATTCCAAGAAAAACTTATTAAAAATTTTAAAAAGCAAGGGAGAAACCCCCGAAGTATTAAGCTCCAGAAGTAAACAGTTGTAATTTTTCCTGTCAGAGCTGAATTCTTACATCTCCCCTTCGGCTGTAGTTAGGATTCGTTTACAAAACTGTGCACACTGTATTTATTTTTATAGCATAAACACAGATGGCAGAATCAGCCTTCTATATGAACAACATGGATCAGCAATTTCACAGATGGTGTAAAATTATATATTGCCATTATCAAACTTTATTACTCACATAGTAGATTTTTCTCCGATATTACATAAATTTTGATAACTAGGCATCAAAAAGTCGTAAGCTTTTATAGTGATGATTTTGGCACTGATTAAACTAAGTACCCAAGCAGATGCTGAACTTTAAGCACATGCTTAAGTTCAGTGAAAGTCAGCAGCATTTCAGCAAAGCAGATGTTTTAACAGAGTAGAACTCAAAAATAAGCATCTCATTAATTGCTTTTCTGAACTGTGGCCTTAATGATCAACACCGAGTGTGCGTGCACGTACCTGCGAACAGCCTGGCTCTACTGTAACTCTACAGCACTGCCCAGGCGCTCTGGTAAAGGTTACTTGTGCAGAACACAAAGGTGCAGCCCCCGGGAGCTGCCTGCGGGGAGCAGAGCCCCAGCGCTGCGGGGGCCAGGCCCGGCGCCCACGGGTCCCGAAGCGCAGCCTCACCTCCGGCTATGTCCAACGGGCCGTTCTTTTTGCGCAGCTCAATGACGGCTTCCACAAACTCCTTGCCGCCTTTCTTTTCCAAAGTGCTCCCTGAACAGAGAATTGGTAGTTTACTCCTCTGATCTCAGCAGGCACGTGACTCATCATTCACTTTTGTTACATCACGCTAGAGTTTTCTGCCCAAACATTTCTTGGGGGACTGCAAAGTAAGATCTAAACCTTTTGGGACTTGAGAATTAGCTAGCCATTAAAAACAACAACAACAACAACAGAGAGAACAAAAAGACAACCCTAACAACCCAAAACCCTCACACTGGTATCCCTTGCTAACATCCTCAGACTTGAATTTACTGTCAAAAAACATTTGACATGACATCCCTACCTCCTTCCTTCTCATGAGCATCTCTTAGTGTGAAATGTTCCAGAAGAATGTGCTAGCTCAACAGTGGTTGAAGGTTTGTAATTCCTTCCCCTAGGACTCATTTCCCCTCTTCTCTTACAAATTGTTTTAAAGAGCCATTTGCCACAATAAGAATTTGAAACTCACCTGATCTTGGTCCCTGACCCCAACAGGTGGCCCCAGGAATGAAACAGTCTCGTGAGTGCAGCGGGCTGCTTTACTTGGTAACTGCCCAGCTTGTTGAGCCACCTTTAACCAAGAGGAAGAGCCTCAGAAATAAGGAGAATCTCTAAGGAACATATTCCTCCAATGAACTTCTCTAACTACAACTAAGGAGCTGGACAAAGTCATTCTGGGAGAAGAGCTGTGCAGTGTGTCAGGGCAACCAAAAGGTATGCTGTTTACAAAGGCAGTCCATCACTAAATGGTTTAGATCTTATTTTGCAGCTCTAGTTTTAAATATTAATGAAAGAAAAAACAGCCCAAGAAAGCATTTTCCTAACTACATAAGCATCCCACATAATTTTGCACTGTGCATATTAATTATAAAGGTAAATAAGTAAAAAGCAGTGATATCATAAAGGCTCTGATTTGAGACATTGCTTTGAAAACTGATTTCCAAAAATTCAGAACTAGGATCTCTAAAGATCTAGACATTTATTTGGTGACACCCCTTACTTCCACTGATGAAGAAAGAAAAAAATGCAATTTCTGATGGAAGTGCACATACTATATGCTCCACGAAGCAGAGGCCCTCCTCCAAGATTCCGGTTACTATATCAGGTTATAGCTCTAGGAACTAAGAAGACTGCAAGATGCTTTTGTTTTGTTTTGCTAAATTTCTTCCAAACTGAAAAGTTGAAAACAATGCATTTTTTTTTCCATTCAAAACCTGACTCTGTGACCCTGAGTCTATTTTCTTAGTGGCTGAGGACAATTACAAAAGCTATGCGTTTCCTTTGGCTTTTTCATAACCAGTTCACAACAGGGTTTGCCAAAAACTGGATTGCAAAGTCAGACTGTGTAGGTCAGAGTGTCATTTGCTCTTTCTGCTCATTAAGCTTTTAAATATAAATACTTCAGCCAAACTCCCAAGAATTTTCTGAAACTTAAAATTACCTATCCCAGTGCAACTGAGTGGGAGGACCACCATACAAATCTCTTGGAAAAGACAGTAATGGCTTTATTTGTAGCAGCAAGGTGTCCTAGCAGAGTGCTGGGAAAGGAGATCCAGAGCAGCACCGAGGTGCTCGGAAGCACTCTGCCCTTCAAAGGCAGTGGATAAAGCACAACACCCTGTGCCCTTTGCTGAGCCCATCCTGCAGATGTGGCTGACTCCAGGGTCTTATAAAATCACTCTGACTGAGAAGGGATGGGGAGGGAATGAAACAGCCTTCCATTCTAGTTATATTCTTGTTGTATGTATTTCCATATCATTCCTGTTTATATTTTTATACATGCCAGTTATAGTCCCCATGAGTCCATGAACTCTGATCAGTCCTAAAACCCATGACATTCATAATCCTTAATTTTCCCCTTTAAGGGGAAACATAATTAAGCCTTGTACAGAACCTAGGAACAGCAAAGTTCTATTAAGTAGGTCATTCCTTTGCCATTGCAAAGCCATTGTACATTTAATGGAATTTAGCCTAGTTTGGTTTAATTCAATCCAGAAGGATCAGCTTTTTCCCTTCTACTGGGAATTAATTTATAATTAAAAGCAATGAACAACATGTCAGTTTATTCCACTGAGCTCTTTTCTTGCAGATCTGGTACAAAGAAGAGAAAAAGTAGTATTTGGTATGAATGAGTGAAATACTCTGCATTTACTCCTCAATTATGCTCTTCTTCTGATTAACAGTGTGAGTTTATATTGAAATCATACTTGACATCTATGCTGTAAATTAGCTTAATCTGGCAAAGGACAGACTGTATTTAACCATTTTCCACTACACTAGCAAGTTTCTTGATGGAAGTCTTGCTTCACAGCTTCAAGGTTAGTGGCTTATTTGCTCACAGGCATAAATATGTGTCACTCCCATGAGAATAAAATCATTATCTCATGCTTTCCAAGCAGGCATTGGTATCAGTGTTGAAAACAGCGTTAGCAGAAATTTAGGCTCTAAAATTCTCAGGATAAGCCCTCAGTACATTTAAATTGTTAGGGAAAAAAACAACAAAAAATTAAAAAAAAATTTAGATGGGTAAAGTTAATCATTGGAAGCTAAGCATTTGTGCACTTCTATTCTTTCTTACAGCAGTCAGAGGCAACAGGAACCTACACTAAGGAATGAGCAGTCCAGCTTCAAGAGACAATTTTCTTTGCAGGGTAGCAAAACATTTTTTTGCCACTGGGTAGGAAACAGGCACATTGGCTAAATGGGTCTGACAGACTTTGGAAGCATATTCTTCAGGTACAGGCTACTATGACACTGCATATTATTTAGCCAGCAAAGTCACAGTGCTTCTGCCCCAACAGGCTGACCAGAGCTACATTTCTCTGCTTGTTACTCAGAAAGCAGCCCTTTCAGAAAAAGCAGGTGGTGCAGGACACGTGTCCCTGCAAGTCAGTACTGGAACCAAGGCCTCAGGCACAGGGAGAGCCCATTCTCACAGCCATGGTGAGGTCAAGATGAGATGCAGAGCAGAGGCTGGAATAAGCTGAATTGTTCTTAAGCATTGCCAGCACCTTCTGCATTTGACCCAAATTCGGATTTGCCTTCTCAAATTACCAAGGCAGTTCAACCAAAGTACTCCTACCCTTTTATAAAATCCTTCAAAATTCTGTATGTGAGAGGGGTAAGAGAAGGGCTAGGAGTAGAGTTACTCAAGGGACAGTTAAGATAGCTGAATTAAGAGCTCTGTCCTGTTTCCTGTCATGCCTTCTCTCCTCCGTGTAGCTCAGGTGACTGTTGTGTGTGCAGCCCTGGCCTGGGCTTGTGGGAGTGAGGACCATAGGGCAGGCCGGGGAAGGTCATCGGTCCATAAGGATAATCTTAAGAGTTTGGAAAATAGAGACAGGTCAGATCCAGCCTGTGAATCCAGATGTGAACATCTGAAACTTGGCATGGAGAGCGGGCACTGAAACTGGTTAGAAATCTAAAGATCAATATCAAACCACATTCAAACTAGGCACTTTACACGTCAAACCAACAATGTCATAATTCATTGTCCTTGGTCACGTGCCTGCGTTTAACACACTGTTCCTGCACCTCAATTTTGGTGGTGCACTCCACTGTTCCTTCTGAAAGGCCGATTTGGCAATAAAAACCGAAAATGTCCACTAGGTTTGTAATTGTTCAGTTCTTGCTACGATCGGTGGGGACTGCTGGAAGTGAGAAATGAATGCAAATCTGCATAGCTACAACAAGCTGGTGGCTGCTGATCGACCATGCACACACATACGAACTCCGCAGCACTGAACTTGCCATTACCTACTTCACCACCGGTGTAGAAGTCAGAGTTTGTCGGGTGAACGACAGCATCACTGTCGATCGTGGCAATGTCAGCCTGTACAACTTGCAACTACAACAGGTAAACAGATGTATATCAACCACGTTGGACAGAGACCCAGCACAGGCTCTACATTTACACATGTACCAACGTCCATATTTTCCTACCTTTACATCTCCAAACCTTGCGCCAAAGGAGTATGCTGAGTTGTGTGTGCAGGTGTGTGTAGAGAAAGGGGTGTAGGGAGCAGGAGGAGGAATATTGAGTATGACATGATCAAATAAATGTTAAAATGACAAGTCAGAGCAATCACATGAGGTCATTTCCAAAGTTTTAAAATCAGCTAATGCCCCATTTCACTTTGCAGAAACCTAGAACAATCAGTTCCCCACAGAGCATGACATTAACATACGGAATCTGTTTAAAAAAGAGAAATTCATCATCAAACGAAACAAAATAATTAGTTTCTCCATTTTGTCAGCACTAATCAGCTGACAGGCACTGATTTTCATATGGAAAGCCAGTCATCATTTTGTTTCTAAAAATGCCGGTTTCCTTCACATGTAGGAAACTGTGTATTTGCAGCCAGGGTTATACAGAATTTGCTTTAAAAAATACAATTAATTGTTCGTATAGTTTAAAGTATATCTTTTAATTATGTGCCGGAATGGCTAAGACACTTGCAGAAATATATGTATTTCTAAGAAAGGTTGACATAAAAATTGCCTTTTTAGACTATTTTTCTTGTTAGGTTACTTCTCTACATTCCCATAGGAAACGTAGCAGTATTAGAATTATGGGTTGCATTCCATTAAGGAAGTTTCAAAAAAAGACAGCACCAGGAATACTCAAATAAGAAGGGATAGCAGAACATAATACATGAAAGGCAATTTTTGTTTTGCTGATAAATAAACTTCTGCTAAAGAAGGATTTTTTGATTTCTTATCAATCTGTAATAAGAGAAAAGCTTTAAAAGTGATTCTCCACCCATGATAGTTTACTCTTGGCATCAGTATTTGTTTCCAGCTGAATGTAAAAGTGACAAGGAAGAATTGAAACATAATGGAAACAAATTATTGACTGAATTAAACATCAAATCAAAGCATGAAAGATTTGGGGATAGCTCATTATGCAATAAGCCCTTTCCAAAATTTTTAAGCCTACTCTAAATATTGAAATAAAACCCCTGAGATTGAAGGTAGAATGGAGAAACTCCTTATTTTGAGAAAAACCTGACAAAAAAGGTATTTAGTCCTCAAAGTATCCAAATAAGAAACCCCCCAAAATAGCTAACAGTCACATATGATCATTATGGAAAAGAATTTAAAATTTTTGAACCGAAATCAGCTTGAAGACTAGCAATAGGTGCAAGTATTTAGAATTGGTCAAAAAGTGTTTTGAATATAGTTCTTCAACAAAGTAGGACCTGCAAGATTTGAATTTCTGCTCTGATTAAAGGTATGAAGCCCTAGAGAGTAAATTCTGGGTTCCATAATTTCCATGTGACCGTTAGTTGTGTCAACCCATGCCCCATTTACCTAGGTCATCTTTAAGGTCAATGTCAGCATTGGTAGGATTGATAATGGCCTCCACCTCGAAGCCGGCTAAATTACTGATTTCACTGTGAATAAGGTTCAGCTGAAAAGAAAAGCATGAGGTGGGAAATAACAGGACAGCTGGGAAATCACAGAGAAGCTGCAGAAAAGTGAGCTTTGCAACACAGATGGAGATAGCATCACTGCAAACAAATATGCAAAATAAAAGGCAGATCATAAAGGGTTATTAGCCCCCAAAAAATTCAAACACAAGACTCAAACATGGTTCATACTGGGAGCTCATGAATGTACCTACTAGTAAGCTCTAGTTTGGTTTTATGCTGATCACTATTTGGGATTCCTATTGTTATCCAGTATCAAAAGGGGGCTTACAAGAAGTCTGGATAGGGACTTTTCATCAGTGCATGGAGTGACAGGACAAGGGGAATGGCCTTAAACTGATGGAGAGAAGGTTAATATTAGATATGAGGAAGAAATTCTGCCCTGTGAGTGAGGCCCTGGCACAGGCTGCCCAGAGAAGCTGTGGCTGCCCCATCCCTGGAAGTGCTCAAGGCCAGGTTGGATGGAGCTTGGAGCAACCTGGTCTGGTGGAAGGTGTCCCTGCACACAGCAGGGGGTTGGACTGAGATGAGCTTTAAAATCCCTTCCAAACTATTCTGTGATTCTAATTTTGCCATTAAATGAGCGTATTTGTTTCTTCCCCAAGTAAAGATGAAGGACACCTTAAGCATCCCTTAAACATCAATTACAGGGATGTGCTCAGACCATTCTGCACTGAAACAGGATCAAAGCTGCTGCTCCTCCTTCTTGAAGTCAGCAAACACGGAGCCTATCTCTGAGAAAGCAGACACTTGTCTCCAGCAATTCCTCCATCCCAACAAGGAGATGTGGTTTTTTTTCTTTCCTTATCAGCGGTCACCGTGTTCTGTATTACAGCACTTCGGTGCTCAGTACAGTTCTGCAGCCTTTGGGAATGTCTGCTGAGGTACTGTAAGCAGGCACATGATATTACATGCCTATTGCTTCTCGTTTTTATTTTGTTTTCTTTACTTCCTCTGGCCCCTTATGAAAGCAGAGATTTTTTAACCCCACCCATTAATGCCCATTTACTCCTCTAAGTACCCCTATATATTTCAAGCATGTCTTTCAATTTCTTTCTTGTTATAAATCAGGAGGATCTCTTCTGGGCACACAGGAAACTGTCCAAGGCAGCACAGAGATCTAGAGACTGACCTCACATCTGCACCGGGTGTTCTTAAAAGACAGTTTGGGTGTCTCCTCATGGGATGTGACCCATGCTACAGCACCAACTCTACAATTTGAGGCAACTTAATGGGAATGCTAAATTTGGCAAAGGTCAGAGCTGCAGGTATGGGAAGTTTCTAACCAGGGTTTGAGAGGTTGTGACTCTGCTTTGTAGCTTCTGTTGGAAAGTCTGTTTTCACAGGCACCAAGTTTACTACTGACAAAACTTTAAATACTTTAAAAGTGCAAAAGATTTTCCAGACTTTTTCATTTGGGAAAATACCTTAGCTAGAGCATGACCTATGCCTGTGTTTACAATATGTATGTTAAATTATTTTTTCAGTAGCTGTTTGGGTGAAACAGAAAGCAACCATGGAGGAGAAAGCTCTCAGTCATTTTTGCAATTCCTGCAAGCAGCTGCAGTTAGGCCAGCTTTTCCTTTTAATCAAAAGTCCTCAGCCTACAAAGCATAACATGCATCTTCAGGCATGGTACTTTATATCATCAATATCAGAATTTTATCTCTTGTTTGTTGTAGCCCACGTTTTTAAACTTAACTCTTCAAATCATTTGTGTATGTTAATTTATTGATAGGGAATATGAGCCAGTCCATGAAACCCATACAACTGAAAGGGACATTTAAGGAGGCCACCATCCCTATATTTAAATTTTCTGAAAAAAAACCCATTTCCATTACATTCATTTGCTTCTATGAATTGACCTTCTTTCTCTTTTTAAAAACCTGCAATTTCATATAATTTACATACGTTGTTTAAGTAAACTATGTTACCTCAAACTAGGGTGATTTTGACTAAACATAAGTGTAATTCAGCCCTGTTTTAAGGACATGTCTGTTCAGGAATTTGTAATAAAATCTAAGAAAGCTTCCTTTCCAAATAGCTTGGAATCCTTTAATACTTCACACGTGGTGAGTTATTCATACTGGAGTTTGAGTCTTGAGTTTGACTACAAGCAACTGCTGTTTAAAAAAAAGTCAAATCAAATCAAACCAAAATGTTAAAAAAATTCATGAATTTTAAAATTAAAAAAAAAAACCAAAACAGCAAAACACATGCACACACCACGACTGTTTTGTGGAGGTTATAGTATGTTCCTAAACATATTTTGCTCATTCTGTAAGTGATCTTTTTGATTCCTAATCCCATGCTCTACAAGTTTTTGCCCCAGATCTATCAGCTGCAGACTGTTTTTGTTTTGGACCTTAAACCTATCCCTGAGCCTACTCATATATGGGATTTACATAACAGCCAGCTGGTAATTAAAGTTTGAATTTAACAACAACAAGAAAGTGCTTAAAAAGCTGCCCATGACTGATAGCATGTGTTGGCAGCTACGTATTATTTTACTAAATTCTGCATTTACTGCTCAATGCACTGTTAGCTATCCAAAACAAATAAAATATTAATCAGAATTTTTCCAGTGGAATGAAATCCTCCAATGAGTAATTGCTTGGTTTCACTACCCAATAATATGAAGCATGTATTAGGCAGAAGTGATCCCCTAAAGGGCCACTTTAAAAAAATAAATAGACACAACTTGCATATACATGTGCAACAAAGAATGGACATAACTTGAGGTAACATTTCAATTAAATGTTAGTTAGATAAAATGCAGATGGCACTTAGCACATCCATGAATATTTTCTAAGCCAAGTCTGGCATGTCTAATTTCAGACAAAATTACCTTAAAAGTCTTGAAGCTTTTTCTGGTATGAGTTTCATACTGAAAACTGAAGATGCCTATTGCAGACCACAAGATGAGGTCTCTTGGCAGGTCCAAACCTTAAAGCTTAGGCTTGAGATCCTGCAACTCTGCCTCTACTTTGTAATCCTCTCAGGAAAAACAAACTAGTTAATGTGCACAATGCCACATTTCCACTGGGATGTCACTTGTGGATGTGCAATCATTTGCATATTAACTAGATTTTAATAATTAATGTGGCACTAATAAACTTCTACAGGTATAACTGAAGGGTTCTTTTCCATTTCATGACCTCTAAGAATTTCCTGCTGAATGTCAGCAGTTACCTAAAGATTCAATGCAATAACTATAATTAAAAACTGAACAACACCCAGGTTTGCAACATTCTCATTTGTGTTTTTTGCATCAAATGAAATCTGGGGTTATTAGAAGGATGAAGAACTGCTCTTGCAAATAAGTTCCTTCCCTTCTGTAAACATGAAGCCAAGAAAAAGATTTTTCCCATTAAACACTCATGAATGATGTGATATCAAAACCAAGGTTATTTTCTTCCTTCTCTGCATTTAGCAAAGGATTTTCTGATCTGGCAGATAATGGTTTTGCAAACCAAACAGACGTGCTGAAAAAGTGTTCAAGAATGTCACAGGAGGTTTGAAAGATCCTGATTGATTGATCTCAGCAGCAATTCTTCAAATGCCTTCTCTAACCCTCAGAACACGATCTGTTTGGAGTGTTCCCTCACAGGAGACAAACAGGTTTTCATTTTCTTTTAATCTCTTTTCATTATGTGTTACAACAAAGGGCTAACACCTGGTGTCTCTCATGTGCAGGGCTAACTGACACAGGCCCAGTGCAGGGAGGGATGTGTCACACCAGTAATTTTCTCAGGGGGCTGGACTCCAGGTGAGTGAGAAAGCCAGAAAGTCCACTCCCCAGTACCAGGGCTCCCTGGGAAGCTCTACAACAGACTCTGGCTTAGCCCACCACAGCTTAAAGCAGTCCTGGAGTTCATGATTTTCTTCCACGGAGCCCAACAGCAAAGCCCCACTATTTGCTGTGTCAGTCCTGCTGCAACACAACACTAGGTCTTATTATGGGTTTCCTACGGTAACTGAAATGAGCTCAAAATCAGCTCCAGAAGTCTGACATTACTTGCTTTCTTGAAACAGAAATGCAGACTATAAATTTTGGGTTCTAATTTAGTCATCAAAATGTCTTTGAAAAACCACCCCCCTAATAGGAGTAAAATAAAAAAAAAACCAGCCCTACCAAACCAGCCATCTAGCTGTAGCTGTAAAATTAAATGTGGAAAATCAGATATCTTGAAAAAAAATGTTACTCTCGTGCATGTTAAACTTGGCAAACAAACTGGAGGATAAATGGAGAACAACCTCAGTATAAAATAAAAATGAGTCAAGGAGTTACATTCCACAATGGACAATGGCTCATCTTTTATGGCTTACAACACAATGATCTGATTATTGAATGATAGCAGAAAGATGCAGTTTTACTTATGAAAATTTTGCATCACAAATTAAAGGCAGGTTTCAGGATAAAAGACCAAATTAATTTAATGACTCATCTCTTTAAATGGATCCTCTTTAAGCAGATATGTATTTGCATTAAACCAACCCACATCCCAAATCATATTCACAGGGAAAAAAAGAATTGTTGATCTCTAGTTTTTCATAAACGCATCATTCATTATTACACAGCATTAACTTCTGTAAATCACAAAGCAGAACACAGCATAAAACCATTATTATGAACAAACGTCTAAAACAGGTTTTGATAAAAACCTGTAAATCATTTACATCAGCAATGAAGTGGGCTGACTGTTGGAAAAAATGCATTTTATGCTTAGAACCATCTCTCTGGCAGATGCTTATCTGTAACAATTACGTTGTTTATGAATGAGACAGATTACAGGCACACAGGCTTTCCTTCTAATTAAGGATTTAATTATGTGGTCACATGAAGACTCATTTATGTACTTTTTAAAATGCTCTAGAAGTTGTTTCGGAGAATTTCTTTGGAATTAGAAAAATGATATTGTACATCTCCTTGATTGCTCAGTGGGGAAATGTCCATTGTACCTAGATGTTTTGTGGAAAAGGGGGTAGCAGGAGGGGGCTATTCCCTAAGCAGCACAGAAAAATAGGTATTAACTTATAAAAATGCAGGATCATACCTTCTGGCCAAGAAACAGGCTTTTGGTAGACAGGACTGTGAAACCATCTGCAGGAGTTCCTTCTGTTGTGCTGTCAGCACTGGCTGATTTGCTCACTTCTCCCTGCTTCTTCTTCCAGAAAGACAGTTAATTAGTTAACTCAAGGCTCCGAGAAAACAGTTTAATGACACAAGGATATATGACAGGCACTAAATGCTTAGCAGGCAGTAAAATGCCTGTACAAACAGTGGCGTTGGATTTTATCCTGCAGTCCAACCAAAGTCCCTGATAACAGCAGAAGGGATCAATAGGAAAAACGGCCCCAACGTCTGCAGATCTACAGGCGCCTCCTCTTGCCCACAACGGTGCACAGTTGAGATGGCAGTTGTCTTAAATGTTGCAGGAAAACATTATAAACAGCCTCAAACTTTTTAACAGCTTTCTAATGGCTTGTGTGGACAAAGATTACAGATCTCTGTGTGTGGGCAGACATGCATTCTAAGCTAGAAACTGACTTGTCAAAGAATAAATTTTATCTGTGAAGGGAGGTGCCCCCAGATTTCACAGACTTATTTTTAGAAATTCTCCTTTGTACTGTGGCTGTCCTTAAAAGCAGTGTTAAAAGAATACATCTACTTTCTATCTGCCTGCTTGCAGGAAATGGGCTGAACAATTTTCTGTCTTATTTAACATCATCACCTACTTTCATCTCCAGTGAAACTGCTGGAGGAGAGAGAAGGAGTTCCCCTCAATCACCATTTCTTTTTTCAACCTTATTACTGCAGTGAAATAACAGGTTGCAGGAATTAACTGATTTACTGAACAGAAAAGGAGAATTAAGAACATTTGGAAAAGGAAGTAAATTCATGAAGACTGTGGTTATAAATTCAATTGGTGCCAAGAGTAATTTCATGTTTTCAATGAAATTATTACTTACTATTTCATATAAATATTTAGTGCCTCAACAGTATCTGTGTTGAAGCAAAATAAGGATACCTGGAATACTGAGCAAGCCACTGTTCTCCTACTGTCCCTTTCCAAAGTATATAAACTAAGTCTGAGGCTGAACAACCAAAATGACTTTGATGCAAGGGTACATTGTGCTCTTAGAAGCTGTAACCATGCTTTACTTGACACAAGTGTTTTGAAAATTAGATTTTCATGGGTCTTATTTCAATTCCCCAGGAGTTTACTGTTAGCCAAATACCAATATAGTAAGCAGACAATACAGTTTATTGTGTGGAAGAAAAACAGAACCCCAGAACAGACTTCCTGCTTTTGTAATCAAGCAGGGCAAAAAAATTCCAGATTTAGGGGAATTATTAGTGCATGGTATTGGAAGCACTGCATTGGAAATGTCAACTAATAGGTGTTCTGAGGGAGAAAACTAAATTCAACAGCTCAAAAAACCAAAAGAGTGAAACAATCAGAAGACTGACCAAGTAAACAGTAACAGGATAAAAAGCTTTGCTTGACCCAGAGGCAACTTTCACATTCCTTGTCCATTTCAGGTGAAATTCCTGTACTTTTCTTCCTACTTGCCTAACTTATTGCTTAACTGTAGTTGTTTTGCAGAAGAAAAAACATCCTTGGCTACACAAGTACACATTATAAAGATTCCCTACTCCTACCAAGTGAAACCTGTAAGGCATGGCCAGTACAGCCCCCAGACAGTCTCCTCTTGTGCCCCCTGGAACACCCTGTGCCCACCTCCGAATGTTTCTTACGAAGAACAGAGGATTTATGGCCCCTGTGTCCGTGCTGCAGACCTGGCCGCTCCTGAGGGCGTCCAGGCTCCAGCCGCACCAGGGAGAGGGCAGAGCTCCTCCTGCCCTGCTCACACTGTCACTGAAATCACCACTGGTAACAACACACGGAGGGCTGACCCGGTATGAAGCTCCCTGCAGCTGCTGCTGGCAACCTTGTTCAGGTTTATTTTAAACACACTGCCCTACCTTGGATTTCCTTGCTCCTTTCTTGCCGCCTGTTTTCTTCGATACAGTTTTTTTCTGTGATGGAGACTTTGCCTTCTTTGCTGGGGGTGGAGTGATGATGGCTTCCAGTTTTCCTTTTGATCCGCGCTTCTTTGCCAGCAGCTCTGGGTGAATATTGGGTAACACTCCACCACTGGCTATGGTGACCCCTTTCAATAGCTAATCAAAAATAAAAAAAAAAAGTTGCACATGACAAATTCCAGTATTTACTCACCTATACATAGAAAATAGGATTTACTGCAAATTTTGTATACTGCCTTGAGTTTCTCCACCATTATCCTTGAAGAAGAGATGAGAAATGCATGAAATAGAGCTGACCACATACTAGATTTTTACTCTAAAGGGACCATGTGTTCTTCTTGCACATGTGCTTGTCACTGTCAGCAGCTCCAGGGCTCACCTGAGATCTGCTCCTTTGAATCCATGCCATGAAGGCTGCTACCCAATGAGGAAAAACAAGACGCACACCTGAGGGCCCAGCAGGGCAGCCTGGAAGAGAAAAATGGGACCCCAAAGTCCAGGGTGTGAGACTACAATGGGTTCCACATTGTGAAGACCCAGTATGTCCCAAGCACTCAAATTTCCTGCAGTTGTGTTATTGAAAAGATTTTTCTTTCTTAGAAAAAGAGATTTCAAAATGGAGGGCAACATTATTACAAATCTCTGTATCTGTCATCATTTCTTAAAAAAATTAGCCGGTTGAAGATCAATATTCTAAAGTGTGCAGTTCATTCAAGCCTTTAAAAGCAGAGGTGAAATATATCATGTTCTGTATTTAAAAACCACTTTAACTCAATTTTATACATCTGACTGGGACTAATTACTATTCAGGAAGATACAGACAGTGACATCAAAGTCCCCCAGGTACTCCCCCCTTCTGATTCGTGTTTACTGCTCCCCAATCTCAACTCAGTGCGGCTCCAAGCTTACAAAGGGATAATGAATGGAAAGTATTAGCAAATTTCAGACAAAGCCAGAACGAGGGTGGTTGGGGGGATATTTTTTTTTTCTGCATCGGCAGGATTTTCTCTGTGTCCTTGAAGAATTTATGACAATAGCCCAGTCCAACAGATGTAGTTGTAATAGTGTTAGCAAACATCATTTTCCATCTCCATTGCATTTCTACACATTTTAGAAGTGCTGAAATACATAACTACGCTGAGTGCTGTAGTTAGTTACACAGCCAGCATGCTAGCGAGCGTTTCCTGGTGTGCTACATAAGCAGAGGTCTTGAGTTACAAGTCAGCTATATGGAAAGACAATTTCAGAAGCCCTAAAGGGAATCCTGGCAGAGGTTTTTCTTACCTGATTTAATTCTTCATCATTTGCTACAGCCAACAAGATGTGTCTAGGAGTGACTCGACCCTTCTTGTTGTCCCTTGCTGCATTTCCAGCCAATTCCAGAATTTCCGCTGGGGAAAAAGTAAGCTCCTTTTAATTACAATGTGGCCATTAAGGAAAGTCAATGTGTTATTTAGCATCCATGCAAAAAGGTATGGGGATTACATCATGTTACTCCTAACTGCTGTAGATATGCTCAATAGACAGCTAACTCTAAAATTATAATTTTGTTTTTGTATGTCTAATCACTGAAGAGCAAATGCACACTTAAGTCCTGTCCTTTAATTATTAGATAATTATAGAATTATTATTTTTTTTATTATTTTGAAGCAGTTTCCCTAGATTCCTCACTTTTTCAGTGTTCTTCTCAAACCTACTGTGTGCTCATCTCATAGGAACCTTCTCTTATCAGAGGACAGAGTATAGTAGATACACAAATTCTATAGATCTTTTTCTCAAACCTGTCAAATGTGGGCTCTAGCTTGCATCACTTCTACTTTTTTATTATTGGAAAAGACAGTATTCTCAATGACTCATTTTTAGGATTAGGGAACCATGTAAGCACACATCCAAGTTAGGACACTAAAAATACTAATTCTGTTGCTATACTGATTTAAGGATTTTTTTTTCTCTCAGAAGTAATTGATGAATCATGTTTGTTTGCTCCTCATATATTATTTCCTTAGAAGATCTTTCCAGCACTGACAAAATGTTTAACAGCAATGCATATAATGGCTTTTACTGAATTAGGAAAGATGAACATGCTCCCCTTGCAAGGATCTTTGAAGAGGATTACCTGCTAACTGATCTATCTGCAGCTCAACAAGCCTTGGGCAAGGATGTAATTAATTACAAGAAAGTCAGGGGAACAATTAAAAAAATTACATGTTTATCAGACTTTGCAATTATGTGCTACTTCTGTCTCCAAGACACCTAACCTTTCATTTCCCTCTCTACAATCTGTGTTTCACTATTGCATTTGGTAGATTTCCTTTTGCATATCTGGCAGGTAACGTTTGGAGAAAAAGAGGAATTAAAAAAAAGTAATTTCTTTTTTTACATCTATTACACACTAGTATTAAAATGTAACATTACAATAGTATATGAGCTTGATTTCACATTTAAGAGCTGACTACATCATGAGAGCTCTCCTGTAAGCTTGCTTTAGAAGTGAGGAGAACTGAATTAAGGCATTAACCTGGAAACAAAAAAGACTAAAATCAAAGTTCATGTGACTACATGCCTTTACCATAGGACACAGTAAATCTTCAGTAATACTATAAAGCACAGACTACAGCTTCTCATTAGATTCGATTTAACATGATTTGCTGATTATTTTTCATCCTGGGTCCAATAACAAGTAAGTTAAGATGCTTACTAGACAACTTTCAGCTGCTCCTGGATATTCTACAGTCAAACTTCATTGAGGATTTTGGTGTGTTTTCACCATTTTTGTGTTCTTCAAAGCACACAATTAACTTTACTGTAGCATGAGGCAGAATATTAAGTTCAAACCCCCAAAGTAACTCAACATTTCATGCTGACAACAATTGCTTTAATTTATTTTTAAAGCAGGATTAGCAGGGTAAGGTTAACCTGCGCATGCTTTCCACGTCTCCAAAAACTGAATTAAGTTGGCATAATCCTTTCACATCTCACAAGGCCCAGCTCAGACAGGTTTAGCCCCTGCAGGCTGTGCTGGCAAAGCCGTGCATCACCTCCCAGCGGAGATGTGAAATCCTGGGTACACCCCAGGCATCCCCACCGACCTCAGCGAGGCTCTGTCACTGAGTAACGCCACCACCTCCTCACACCAGGAACGCAACTGTTTCTACCTCAGCCTTGGTCCCAGCTGAAAAGCCAGGGAAGGCTTTGCTGCTTTCTGGTTTGCCCCTGCTCGCCCACCTCGGCAGCTTTCGGGCACCAGGCCCTGCGGAACAGCCAGGCCGTGTTACTGCCTGCGGCTGATCAGCACAGCTATGCAGACAGGTCATTCTGGAACTAAAGGCTCTAAGAAAGTGCTACGCCTGTAAAGCACAGAGGAATGTTTTATTTGTTCCTCATAAAACTAAAATGTCTGCCTTGCACAGTGGAGAACTGTTCTTGTAAGTGCTAAGCCCTCTTCCTTGGACAGGAAACTCACTTTGAAATTACAGTTTTCTAATGGTCCTTTAGGGAAGTTGAGGTACCCCACTTCCTCTTCAGGAAGAGAACGCTTTGCACTGGTGTTGAGGACCACAAAAGAGGAGGAGGCCATGGAGGGTAGAATTTCTCTTCTGGCCTTCTCAGCGCTCCAACAATAATCAAGGATTGCTTGTACATGCAGAGAGACTCAGAGCGCCGAGAACTGCCAAACTCAGCTATGCACACAGGCCTGGTCAGAGGGGGACTCTCCTATTTAAAAACACAGGATTAGGAGGTATTCAAGCTGAAGCCAACATAGGCAACAGTTTTTTGATTTAGAACTGACAAGAGACAAACCTAATCCAAATCCAACAGATCAGACCACTTAGAAATGCTGGAAATGAAGACTTTCTGGATGCAGGCAGGATTCAGACTACTTGATTTTTCTTGCAGACAGCACTACTTTCACAGCTGTTTCGTGCTGCTTTAATTCTGAAGATTTAAATGGTGTTTTGCCCTTTTTTAAAACCGATTTTAAATTAGAGAAAAATCTAGATCTCTCTGTAAGGGAGCTGATTCAAATTTTCAGAAGAGTAACTGTGGATTTACCTGGAAAAAGGAGTAGGTGGGGGAAAAGTATTTAAAACTGAGACTGGACTTGAACTCTTAGGTCAACCCATCTTTGGAAGTGTCATTCTATCAGGTTCAAAGGTTTGAGTCATTGAGGAGTCTCCTTCATTGAAAGTAACCTTCCCAGAGTAGGAAAAACCAGACATTCAAAAATCAACTCCAGCAAGTAAGCAGGGTCAAGAGAGAAAGCTTTGCTTAGAATTGTTGAGGCAAAAGAAAGTGTTAAGAGCTTCCATGACATCAGGTTTCACTCTGCTTGTATTTATCCAGCCAGAAGACCAAAACAAAAATGTTTTACAAAAATGAGGCCTCACAAAAAGGATGGAAGTTGCATAATGTCTGTTCCATTCATTTCACATATTTACTCAAGGCATTTCCCCCCTAGAGAATAATTACATCACCACCATTCAGGCAGCAGGCAACTACAAGACTCACTTTACAGAACTACAGAACATGAAAAGCTCTATTTTTAAAAAAACTTATGAAAAATCTCAAGTTTTTCAATATTATATCTTTTGGAAGGTATCCTTCAACTACTACAGATTGAAATCAGCTTAATATGAAGAGAAACTCCATCTGCACAAATGACTTTTTCTGTGCTTTTGAATAATTTCAAACAAAAATGCAAACCAACACGTACTCTTTAAGTACAGATATAAAACAAACTAGAGAAAGCGTGAGAGCTGCATAATGAGGAAAAGAAAATTAATTAGGAATGTAATATCAGCATGGGATATATTTATGTATGGACAGCTGTTTAATAGCAAAAAAAGGCATGGATGCCTCAGAAATCTGACTATACCATAAGCATATCAATTTGATTTAAAAGACATAGTTATGAATAATACTTCTTTTCAGACATTATTAAAGTAGAAGTATTGAGTGGGAAACCCTAAAAAATAAGAACTTTTCCTTAAAATTTACATCCAAGGCAGTTTTCATTTAGATCACTTGAAAAACTTCTTCCTAATAGTTACAACTGGGATATGGGCAGTGAAAACTGGTCTAAGCCTGTTCTCAGCACTTGGACCAAAACTGCTTTTTTGCAGCTGAGGTTTCTGGAAGTTCAGTTAAATATTTTTAAAGGAGAAAAGCAAACCGGTTGTGTATCCTCATATTTAAGCTTGAGATAAGACCACAGGAAAAGCTGTTCTCAAGACATTTCCTACTCAAATAAAACCAAAAAGCATCAGAAGTTGCCACAGAAACCTCATCCTGAATGAAGTTTTCAGGATTCAGATTTCAGTTTTCCTCATCCTTTACTTTCAGAGACTCTGCTCATCTCTTAGACATCCTACTAAGTTTCCAATTTCACTACTTGCATTTTCCTGCTCCACAGGGGGCTGCTCTCTGCCCTGAGTATTGTTACATTGGTATTTCACAACATTTGCAAATTCTGGAACAGAACACAACACATGGTTAAAATGAAACTGATTACTATTAGGCCAGAACAAAGCAGGCACAGTAGAAACTGCAGACCTGGATGCTACAAAAGCAAATGCATTGAGTGCTCTAGTTCATTTATCACTAGTTTTTAAACAAAATATTACTGGTCATTACTGACTAAAACTCCTCTCAAACCTAAATGACAAAGCCTTTAGCTTATCGTGCATACCAGGCTGTAATACTTTCTCAATGTAAACAGTCAATTCAGTGGGTCTGACTTCATCCCCAAAACGTTCTTTTTTTCTCTTTTATTTCTTTTGGTTTACATCTCCAGCTAAATTATAGCTGTGGCACTGAATCTCTTTGTCTACCTTGTCTTCAGGGAGATGAAATCATATCTTTGAAAATTAAACTTTTAACAACTAACAGGTGATGTGCTGACACAAGGCCAATTTCTGAACAAGCAAATTCCAACAGGAACAAGTCAGAGGTTTCTAAAAAAATTGTGAAGCCACTCCTTAAAAGAAAATTGAAAACAATATCCAGAAATCAAAGAAAAAAATTAATGTTGATACAATTCCACAGAGAAAAATACATATTTGCTACAAAGCCTACTACATGACAAGGAATCTGCTTATTGTACTTCAAATTAATCATCTTTCCCATCAGCATTTTATTGACTTGAGATTCATTTTACATGATTCCGGAAGGTTTTAACCCAATCAACCCAAATCAACCAAGGCTGTTAAGGTTTCCTGCATTCTTCTCTCTGTGTATTCCACCCAATCCCCCTGGAATCTGCAGTTGCAAGAGTGAAGGTAGAATCATTTAACAACACTTTCCCTCTTATGCATTCCAATAAAACAGTTCTCAGCCTTGGTTCAAAGTCATGGAAATCTGATGCAGTGAAAATCAGTTCAAGAGACTTTACTGCTTTGAACAAGCCGTGATGAAACCTTAACTCTCAGCAGGGCAATCGTTCTCTTAGGATGTGATAAAAACCCCAATCCTTTCAGTCTTGGGTGTCTGAGCTGTATCAAAACTAGGCCCCTTAAAGGAAAAACTGTTAACTTTGCCAAGTTATTATAAGTTTTGCATTTCTGTGAGGCAGATGACAGACTGCCGTTTACATAAAACACAAATTTAGGCCACAAAAGCCACTTCCACTTAGAGCCTTCTGATCTGACTTACATGTTTTTTCAGCTTTTTTCTACACTTTAATATCATCCATTATTTTTTTTAAGAGATCCAATGTTATTTAACTTCTTTCCTTTTTTTTTTTTTTTAAAGATTTTAATTTCTTGTTTACTATTGATCTGTAAAAGATATGAGAGTTCAATTATCAGGGAAACCTGAATTTCAACTCAGACATTATTTACAACAGCGGCCACACCCTGAATTCTAATTTAAAGAGATAGCCTAGCTCTTCTCCACAAGAATCCTGATCTAACTCAAATCAGCCTTGACTCTTTTTCAGTGGAGCTTCCTCTACCTGGCAGTACACTTTGCTGCTCCTCCTAACAGCTTACATATGTTCCAGAAATGCCCTCAAATACGATCAAAGTAACTGCTGCCAGACTTTACCTGACCAAGCGCAGCATGTGGCACCTGCGGACATGGTTTTTAGTGCTGGGCTTGGCAGCACCAGGTTAACAGTCAGACTTGATGATCTTGGAGGGCTTCTCCAATCTAAGTGATTCCATGTATGCTTTGACCTGGCTGTTAAAGAACACAGGAGACTACTCACACCCTGAGACCCAGTCCTGGCTTAGTCTTTAATGCTGCGTTTCTAAACATTAAAGAAATCCAGAGGACTTGCTATAACTTCCTTGGAGCGAAGCCCATATCCAGCCTGACCTCCAGTCCTCAGCCAGCACCCAAGAGCAGCTGGGCTGGACCATTAAAGGAACAAGCAAATCTAGAATGCTATTTTCCAGAACATTCCCTCTGATTTCAGCCATGTGTAGCTGAGTGGTTCCCCAAGTTAGAAATGCTGTCCTTTTGTTTAGCTCCCCAACAGATTTTACTTCTATGGATGCATTTAATTGTTTTATGAACCCACTCAGAAAGGTTTAGTACCATTTTTAGTATCCATAACATCCTGCACTAACAAGGCTTGCTATACCACAGATGTTTTTGCAGTTTGGGAGAAAAGTACCTCCTGTTTGGTTTAGAAATATCGTATTTCACTACATATCCCCTAAATTTATATTTCTCCAGTGAAGTTTATATTGAGGATGGAGCATTTCATCTGACAGCACAGAAGAATCCACATGGAATTTCATTTCTAAAGGTAATTTAGGGAAAAATATACTTTGGAAAAATACTGAAGACAGAACATTATCTGAACTCAGGCATTCTAAATAATCCTCATGGAAAAAAGGTGAAAAAAAAATCATGCTTTCAATACTTGATGCAAGAACTTCCAAAATTGGAGAATATCTGAGGAAAGAAACTGCATGGTAAATACACTGTGGAGTCAGGATGTCTTCCTGCTTCTACCCAGTTGTGCTACAACTGTCATTTCAAGAATAAAGGGCCAAAGAAGGAAAGACTTAAGCTTCATAGATTCTTTTATTCTTCTCAACAAGGAATTCCAGTTAAGACAAAGGTATGGTTAGGAAAAAACTGTGTAGCAAAATCAGCCACATTTTTGTTTTACACTTCTCTTACACTCCCTTCTTCCAAACAAAGGCTGATACCAGCATTAAATTGAGCAGCAATATATAGATGAAGTCATTACTCTATTGCAACTTAGCCAAATAAACAGATGAATTGACTTACTAGAATAAGAAGTGTTTCATGCTAGATATAAGGATATTAAAGTATGACTGAAATATAGCAAAAAAATGTAACATTTTTCAAGGGAGGAAATATTCACTGACCATCCACAGTATGCATTGTTAGAGCGCTTATAACAAGAAAATACTCTTGTTGGCTCTTACAGTTTTTCATCAAACCTGACCTGTGCAGCTTGGAGCACACATTAGGACTGTAATCAGGTCAGTAATTTTGTACTGAGTGAGCTTTTGTAACTCAGAGATCCACGGAAGTTTATGGGACCACTCAATAAGACAGACTTATGTTAGTGCTTACAGGGCTGGAGCCAAGGAAGGGCTTTTCAGTGAAAAAAACTCTTCATTTATACACATTTGAAATATACTGATTCATACACTTATAATTCAGAAGGTTGGGCATTCAGTTGATAACAGTGCAAAGTTTTATAGCTAAAGATGCAGTTCTAACAAGTAGAGCAATTTTAAATTGTGATAATGACACTACTTGAGAGCATGACACAAGTCTTATGTAAAAGGAATGTTACAGAGGAGTTTTCCTATGCTGATACAGTCAAAAGGTCTCTGCTCGTGAGGCATTGCCATAAACAACCCTGCTTAGGTGCAGTATTAATCCATATTAAAAGCACATTATAAACAAAGAGGTATTTTCATGCTTGCTCTGGGAAGGCACAGGTCCTACAAGCTGCTAATTTACTTCAGGCATCTTTGGGACACAGTTTGTGGTACACCACCATAAAATGAAGTCGTGTTTCTAAAGTTTAAATAGAAGAAATGTATCTTGGTAGTGAATGCACATTTCAAGGGTATCAAAAAGATATTGTCAATTAATTATCTTCTTAAATTTTATTACTCTCCAAGGATGGTTATTTATGGGAGTATCAGACTGCCTGGAACTTGAATCTGCTTTTAACTTAATGCTTTTTTACTTCGGACTCCTGAGCTCCCCTCTGCTTCCAAGCAGGAGTTCAGTGGAACATCTGCTTTGACAGAGAGGGCAAATCATTGTTTTCCTCTGTGACCCTGTGAAGATTTTGGTCAGTGAGCAGAACACAAGAGGTGAACAGCAGTTCAGTTTGCTCAGCTTGCACATTGCAAGGTGAGCATCTGAAGAGAGCAGTTAAACCTGCTGCTCTCAGGAAGGACTTCCCTTTTGCAGTCAATCAGCAGCTGGATCAAGAACGTTTCCCACACTGAAAATTAATCAAGATAAAAATGCAATGCACTGAGCTCCAGCAGAAATTTGATTCTGGTGACATCAGAAAGCCTGACAACAAAAACTTGGGTAAACACAGGAACACCTCAGGTGCAATTCTAACTGTGGGGTTCAAGCAGTGCTTATTTTGCATTTGAAGAAAATATATGATCAACAGTACCCCTGTGCAAAAAACCCCCCAAAAACACAGCTGAGAAAATGATCTAATGGAGAAAACAGGTACTTAACATTTTCTCCTACCTTCATATGTACGTAACAAATATAAATCAGAGTCTCATTTCTTCTGTATTCCTGTGCTCCTGCTGTTTTATAAACTTCTCCTTCTCCTCATTTGCTATGACATTTTGGCAATTGAAAATTATTTACAGTGTAGAACAGATGATGGGGGAGGGGGGAGCAGAAATCACTTGCAGGCCTGGCTCTTTCTGTCTTTAAATATGCTCAAGAGGTTTCTGTTTTTCAAGGGCAAAGGAGTTATCTTTCCTGCTGTAAAAAAGGTTGGACTACATATTGTAACTTGTGCAAGCTCTACATCTGAAAAGACCATACCTGATGAGAGGTATGGCAGGACCAGTTCTGACAAATGCAAACCACTGAAATTCATGTGAGTGGCTGCAGTGCCCCGATGAAGTCTGTGGCCATTCTCTCGACTGACCTACAGCTCTTTTTGACATAAACTGATACTGATGCACTACTCTGCAGAGAAATTAAGGAGGGTATTGCAGTTTTCTGAAGTCCACATTAGGGAAGACAAATAGGCAAGGAACCATTGGAAAATAATGGGAATAAGGAAAGAAGACAAAAGGAATTATCAACACTGAACATGCCAACGGAAAACTGTTGATAATGCTTAAAATTAAGTTCTGTTTGTGCTGCAGAACTGATCCACTATTGTGACTATTCCCTGCAAGGCAGGAAGCATTGCATGAACTGCTGCTGCAAAGAAGGAAAAGAAACTGTGCATTTATAGTTCTTTGGCATCCACACCATTCCTCCAGAGTAAAGAAAGGAAGTATATCCACCTGCTTCAATATTGGCAACACTCAAAGGTACTTTCTGCACATTTACTCACAAAAGACACACTTGCATCCTATTTAGAGTGGACATAACACATGATTTCCATAGATAAAAATCAGGAAACAATAAGCAACTTGGCTTAAGAAACCAAACTGGATACACTGCTTGTGCTGATGAGAGAATTATTTTCTAATGTTACTTCTAGGTAACAAGAACTATTAGTGAATAAGTAAGAAAAGGAGGATACTCACTGTGCAGCTTGGTTAAATGTGAAGTATACTGAAATCTAGGGACATGAGAAACCATGGCATATGTACTCTTACTTTCCCATGAGGTGTTGTACATACACGATAAAAATCAGCTACTTTCAAAGTACAAAGTGGGTAAGTCGTAACTCCAGATTAATCCAGAACAGAACTTCAAATCTGAACAGCTGGAATCATTTCAGAAGTTCAAATCTCAAACTGAACAAAAAATCCCAAATCTGAGCACATTATGGGCTAATTTCAGATTTACATGGAAGTTAAACCTCAGCAAAGGCCAGCAAAATCTAGCACCTCACCTTCTAAAGGATTAAAGTTGTTCCCATATTCTGCACACCGATGAACCAGTTTTTAAACCTTAGTAGGTTCCTTTCTATTAGGTCACGTCTCTGTCATTTCCCCTCCCGTTTTTGTTTCTGAAGTTTCTCTTTCCTATGACTGCTTTTGATATTTTATACTTCTCCTTCCTGGATGCAGGATTGCTTTTTGATTTAGCCAATTTATTAGCATGCCAGTTCACATGGTCTCCTTCCTATTATGTCACGTTCCTGGTTTTACTTTGAAATGGTTGAAATGCTTTGATTTGGTCTCAGACCATGTGCTAACATGAGGATCTTTAAAAACTCTCCTGGAGAGAAGTCAGGATTTCTCTGGTTTTGTGAAGTAATAACTGCCAAGAGGTAAAAAGAACACAAACCAAAAATCTCAAAGCATTCAATTTCAAGGGGCTGTTTCTGAATTACACTGAAAGAGATGAATGACCTCAAGTTCAGAAAACATACTGAGGACTAAAGGCTAAAAAATTATACTATACAGAGTGTGAAAAACATAGAGAAAGGAAAAAAACCTGACCAGATTGAAACAGTAAGGGGTCTACAAGAAAGCTGAAGAGGGAAGGACCTGTAGTGATGGGACTACCAGGGGGAATCACTTCAAACTGAAAAGGATAGATTTAGATTAGATATCAGGAAGAAACTCTTCCCTGTGAGTGTGCTGGGGCACTGGCACAGCTGCCCAGAGAAGCTGTGGCTGCCCCACCTCTGGAAACAGCCAAGATGGTTCAAGGCCACCAGACTGGCCATGGTTTGGAGCAACCTGGTCTAATGGGAGGTATCCCCGTCCATGGATGGGGGATTAGAACAAGATGAACTTCAAGGTCCCTTCCAACCCAAATCATTCTATGACAAAACCAGCACTAATTTTGGAAAGAAAGGAGTATCAGTGCTTTTGAGATGCATCTATGTACAGGAATGGAAGAAAACCCCGAGATACAGGTTACTAGGATTATCTACCTAGCCTTCAGAGGAGACAGAAAAAACCACAGCAAAACTGCCAAAAAATAGTTCAAGGGATAAAGAAGGAAAGTACTTTTTCCTTCAGCTATCCTTTCCTCCTTTTATTTTTCCTAAAGCGCTGTATGTTACTTTTCCTTGTTTTTTAATCTTGTTGGTAATATCCTCAGACAGGTTCCCAAGATGCATAGCAGTTGGAGAAATACCTTTATTTCCCCAGCCTATTCTAAACTGCCTAAACTAGCACTGCCTCATTCAACATTTGAAATAGTTAACCAGTAACATGTGCTGCTCATTAGCAGAGCCTTAAGCTCACCTGTACTGCTGTTTCTTTAAAAGGATAGCATTCAAAGCACCTTCACCCTAAGAAGCCTTTTATTTGAGCTGTTATTGCTGTAAGCAGGAACCTAGCTAAAGGAAATGGTAATTTTTTAAGGCCATCTATGAAGTTTAAAAGTGTTCTTTTAAAGAAAAGGCCCAAATAAAGAAAACTGAATGTCAACAAGTGAAGGGGAAAATTATATATTTGATGGTATGAATACCCTACAGAAAACAAGCACTCAATTATTTGGTAATATTACCAATCTTTGTCTTTAGGGGAAGAAGAAAATTTATAGGAAGAAATCTTCTGTCCTTCAGTGTCAAGAGCCATTATAAAATGTATCTAAAATTGTGGTGAGGTCATGTTGCTTCAGTTTTAAATACTCTCAGAAAAGTCAATGTTTTATAACTTTGTGCTTGAGTCAAAGAAAAACCTGTACCTTTTAGAGGCTCAGCACACCAATACAGCTGAAGTGTCCTGCCCATTGAAACACTTGAAACTACAGCTAGAACACTGACACAAGCAGATGAACTGGAGAAAAGAACACTGCTTTGAGAAATAAGATCCAATTCAAGCTTTTCCCTAGTCATGCTCATAGAATGAAGGTGACTGAACAGAATAGAACGTGACTGAAGCTTCTTAACTAGTTTTTTTTATTTTAAGCAAACAATTATTGCAAAAAGCCCACATGCTGATGCTATTACAGTTGGTGTTTTCTGCCAGAAGACTGCTTTTGCAATGTTGTTTGGGGGGGTAAACTTGCAAAGCCTCAAGTTTTGTTGAGAACAGAACACCAATGTAAAGATCTTTACTTGCATGTCTCATGGTTGTTATGTCACTGGGCAAAGCATTTTCTGCTTTTGAAGCTTCTTTCTAAACGGAGGAAAAATAATACTTTTGTCCTGCAAGGAGCTGAGGATGAGATAGTTATTGAAGGTATTCTCATTCTGATGTGATGAAGGGAACAGAGCGAGGACTACAATTGTAAGCAAATAAGCCACATAGATCCAGGGCAGATGAACAGTGTGCATGTGTACACAGACTCAATCAAACAAATTGCCAACAGCATGTGTAGTCTGAAAAGAAATTTGTAAATTGAACAAAAATGTTTAAACAAGGCTGTAAGCAGTCTCAGCCCTGTGTAAACACGGAGAAGCTCTCTATTTAAAATTAATGTATATGCTTAACAGACAATTATAACCCAAACAAAGTCATCAGGCACAAAATCAAAGCAAGAAGCACTTAAACAACGTAGTCCACACACTGATGGCAGTGGGAACCCTGACTACCTATGTGGAAGGAGTGTGTTTACAAGTGGTGAAAGCAAAATCTATGCTGGAATGAACAAAAATCATCAAGGCTCTGAGGCAGGGGTGAGGGTACCTGGATTTTGGCTTAGATGTGTGATCAGCATAACACACACTTCAGCTGTAACTTCTTTAGTTTGTTTGGGTTTTTTTTTCTGTGCAAATTCAGTTTGTGTTTAACTCTTACAGCTCCTATTTCACATAACTCAGCAAAACCTACCAGTAAGATATTCCAGTACAGCAGCCATGTACACAGGAGCACCAACACCAATTCTGTACTTTGGGTGGCCTTTCTTAATGTACCGGAGCATTCTTCCCACGGGGAATATGACCCCAGCCTTTGCAGAGCGGGAAGTCTTGGTTGACTTCTTCTTGCCGCCCCTGCTGGACATCTTGTCTGTATCAGGTCTGAAACAGCACTCTATATTTAGGAAAAAAGAAAAAAAAAAAAAGGAACAAAAGATAAAAGGTTATTAATAAGGACTGATACACTGAAATCCAAGGCAAATCAGCATTTTGGGGTAGGCAATGAATTAGAATGTCTAAAACATACAGACAAGTTGCCTTTTTAGAGTTTACACAACAAGAATCTAAAATAATTTCCCACAGAATGTTTACTTCCCATTGTAATTTTGCATCATTTTATACAGAAAATACATAAAACAAGTTATTTCCTAAAAATCTACTTTCCTGAAATTCCTAACAGATTAAACCCAGTACCACTAATGGAGCAAAGAGTGACAAGTACCAGATTTAAAATAGAACCTCTGCACTGAAGCAGAGGATGTTTCTGTGAGAAGACTGACACAACCCCCTGATCTCCACAAAAACCCTCTCTGAAAGGGAATTTGAACAGCTGTAGTAGGGCAGTTATGTTCATGCATAATTTCATTCCAAACTAGGAGAAACTGTATCCACTAAAGCTTTCCTAAAGTGTATTCACCTCCTTTAAAACCTCAATTTTCCAGATGTGTGAGAATTGACAGAACAAAGGCCTGGATGGCAAAATACATCTCCTGTACAGTAAATGCTCTATTTTTAGGAAGATCTGAAATGACCCCCTTGAGATTTGAATCTACTGAAACTCAGCCATCTCCACACTCCACATATTGCTACAACATTCCCCCCAGGAATCTGACGATCTTCTATCTGCCACCTTTCCCTAACAGCACAGTGATCTGAACACCCAGCACGTATCTGACAACTGCATCTCAGTTTATCTCACTGAGGGAGCCTACTGCTGATACAGCTGTCAAACATATTCTGTCCTCTCTTTGATTCTGCTCAGGCTGTAAATAGAAACCGACAAATCCCAAGAGGTGGAGGCTTCGCAGGCTCCCAAGGTGTCTTTGAAGGTTTAGGCAACTCACGGGGTTTTGAAATTACCTCAGAGGAAAGGAGACAGTGCCCATCTCCCTCAGGTCTGCACTCTAGGGAACCAGCGGAACGCACCAGTGATACACACACACCTCTGTGCACCCCTCTTCTTCCCTTGCACAAATCCTACCTAACGCACATGCAAACTCACTGATGTGTTTATACGTGCCACAGTGAAAGCCCCTTTAATCCTGATTTCCTATCACACCATTTCTCTACTTCCCCTACTTTTTGCTTGTTTATTCTAAGTTCTCTCCTTCCCCTTATGGACCTAACTGTATTTCCCACATGCCTGAATCCACAATGGAGCGATCTCCGAATTACGCAAAACAGGTTCATCAATCCCACTTCTTGGCTTTGCAATTTCTGCTCTGTGCTGACACATCCTGCAGTCCTCCCATCCTCAATGAGTCAAATAACATTCAGACTACATAACTGCCAGACAAAGACCAGTCAGGGTAGCTAAAGGAACACGAGTATCAGAGGTTTCTTTTCCTTTCCACTTCCACATTCCATTCATCAGAATCTACACCTGCATAGCACATTACGTAAATTAAATGCAATGGGTTAACTGTTTTTTAAAGCTAAACAAAATAATCCCATCTTCGTAGATCAGATGAAAGTCACACTACATTTAGGAAACTCAGATCCAGAAACAGAGGAATCTTTGGGAAGGAGAAGCCATCAAAAGGGCTCCTTCTCCTTTCATCTGCTGTGGACACGGCTCTGTAACAACCATTAATTTGTGAAGAGGACAAAAGACAATTTTCTTGCCTTGGGAAATGACCCAAATGCAGCTCACCAATGATTTTAAAAATATCTGTTTAATTGCATTTTCTCATCTAGTTAGGTCTTTGTTAGCATGAAGGCTGGGTGGGGCTTTGACTTGTCTGTGGACCTTCAGCCGGGAATTATTTTCATATTTCATAATCCGTTTTCATCAACAGTACTAGGGATGTTTACCCTCAAATCTTAAGAGGTTCATTGAATCAAACACCACGGAAAGGGGCATAAGAAATATCTGTGCTGCCCTGCAATATATTTGGTTTGTAACTGAGAGGTCAATGATGAAAAACATAATTTTTCTAGAGAAAGCCTGCAAGCCTTAAGCAGTAAATTTTATTAATCATGTAGTGTGTTTATGGGATATCAGAACAGCTGGAAGAAAATATGGAAATCCTTACTTCCTCATGTTTTCTTTCTCTGGGAGAGTGGCATCTTAGCTATCAGCTGCTGTAACATTTTCACCAAAGCATTAGTAAAGTAGGTAGTAATACAGAATAACACCAACCCGTATGAAAAATGGTGTCTTTTTTTTCTTTCATAAGCTTATTTTATCACCTCTGCAAATTCTGCAGGTAATTTCTCTGTTTTATGCACTTGGTCACATTACTCACATTAATATTTAGGACCTATCTTGACAATTCACCTGATCCTTTATATGGAACATTAAAGACCTTTCTAGGTGTAAGTTTATTTCTGAGGAGAAACTTTGCTGAATCTGAAAGGTGCTGGTGCGCAGGGTTGCATAATGAATAAACCAAGAACTTCTGACACTTTTAGTATTAGAGGTGAAATGTGATGCAGATGAGTTTAGACCTTCCCTTCTAAGGATCCCATTCCTCCATGTAGTGAATCACTGGATGTTCAGATTGTTTAGATGCTGGGGGTGGAGGGAGGAAAACTTCAATTAGGTTTCAAGTACCACTTTTACTGTTACCAACCACGTAATTTGGAAGGTGAAAGTGAGAGCCTGGCATGGAAACCTTTTTCAGAGCTTAATTGTGTATTCAGGATCATTACTTTGCAGAACCTGTTTGTCCTGCCTTTGAACTGCAGCATGGCCCAACCAACTCGCAAATGTCTCTTCCCTATTTCTAGTTCTCCAACGAAAAAGGGAAGGGAAAGAGATTTCACTTGCAAAAGCCACAAGAAAATGTACCGAGGTAAAATGTAAAGAGCATGGCAACAGACCAAAAACCAAAGAAAGCCGTGCGCCTTACATGTTCCAAAATGGTTTATCTTTGTAACACCAGAAACGCTGGAATGCTGCCAGCGCTAATGAACTGGAGCTGTTTGCTGAGTCACCGGGAGCCCACAGATCAGAGGCAACCGAAGGCAACCTTATCACACGCATCATAGTTCAGACAAGATTTGAGCAGTATAATAAAAGTAAGTAAATATATTTTTAAATAAATCACGGTCAACAGACCAGTACTTTCCTTTCTTTCTTCTGTCCTGCCTTCGCAACGGAATTATTGAGAACTTTACCAAATACATTGCAGAGTCTCCAAAGATTTGACAATAGAATGACTTTGTTTCAATGTGAGAGTTCACAAAATTATCACCATGATCAGGGGATATCACTGAGGAGTCAAGTATCTAAGTTCATCTTGAATTCAAATCAATTTTAACACTATATTCTTCAGTGGCTCTGCTGTGCTTGGACACAGATTGCCCTAGATTCAGAATTTAGCACTTGATTCACAGCCTTTTGAAACCCCTTAAAGACCGTGGCAAGGTTCACACTGCTTTCTAAGATCTCCAAATAAATAAACAAGATTTGATGGTGTATTAATTAGGTCACAGCAAAGATTCAAGCTACAAGGCTCCTCTGCTGTCACGTCTTTGCGAGCCAGAAATAAATTTCCTAAGAAACAACCTTAAGGTGTAGTGATGAAATCAGCATAATTAACATTTTTCTCTTTGAAATTGGCTAGAGTAACTCTGGTTGGTCATATCTGTCTGTGTGAAGACAGATACTCTGCTGAGCCACACTTTCAAATACCATCTTCCTCAAATGCACAAAGGCATCTGTTTTTCTGAAAGGTTTAACATCACATAATTCTTAAAGTACAGCCTGAACATCCTGGCAAAGCGATAGGCAAATTCCAAATACCAGCACTTCATTAGCTCAGTTGATTTGACACTTTGATCAAACAGCAGTAATAAGCCCAGTCTGTTATTAACAGTTTTCAGGTACTGGTTTTTAATGACTAAACAAATGACTATGAATCTTAGTGCTGTCAGACAGAAGCTGCTCTGATCGTGGGCTTACACTGGTGTATTAACTGCACTCAGCAAAGAGATGATTCAATTTAGATCTACATCATCATATCAGTAACCAGTGGCATTCAGGAGATCATTACTACAATAGGAAAATTACTAAGATGTAGTAATTATTTTTTTCTTTCAGTACAAAGACTAAGCTGGAAAGTTCATTTTTGTATCACAGGAGATTAACTGCAATACTATTTTCTTTCCATTGTTTCGAAAGATTAACAATGTAAGTGCTGCCATTCTCTCTTAAATCTATTAAAGTCCCATAATAATAGCCCCTCTCTGAACTCTTGCTGAAAAGGTGCATTTGACTTTGCTGTGACAATGAACTTGCTCTGTTCTTAGCTAATCAGAAGCTACTCTGGCATATTTATAAAATGTAAAGAATGATCTGTGTTAATACTTGCCTGGCACAACAGAGTTGCAGCCTAGGACTGCGGTTTCTAGGTAAAACAGTACCAAAAAGAGACAATCACTCAGTTATCATTTGGTCTGATGTGATTTCAAACTTTAGCTCAAGTTCTTTATCAAAGCAGTAACACTTGGAGGTCTGAAACAGACAGAAGTGAAACCAGTTGTAAAACAGTTGTTCCAGTACTCCATTAACTTCTCATCTGAGTAGGCAGCCCCATATATTTATTTTCATTTGGGAAACCATGAGAACATTCCTCATCTAGGAATGAACAATAGGTGCACTTTCTGTTGAAGATTAAGACAATGAAAATTCCTATAGCAGTAACATAAAGGATGGGAAAAAAGGGAATAATGTTTTCACAAAATCTGTGTGCTAAACAAAACACTGTTGCACAATTGTATTCAACTGGCAGAAGTCCCTCCCTCCCACAGTGGGTCTGAAACACCAAAACAAATCACCCTTAATGTGCAAACGTCCACTAAGAACAGTGCTGGGAGTGTGACAAGAGTTTCTGCTGGGCATCCTGCCACCAGTAGTCAGGAAAATGTAAATACAATTGTCTTCATTGACACCTGCTAGGAGAACTGGCCTGAAATAACCATTTAAATATCATAGGTTTTTTCTATACTAGATAGAAAGCATAAAAATTTATACAGGGCCTTAAGTCACTGGACTATTCGTGAGCTCAATGCAGAAAAACTGTTTTAAATAACATTTTGAAAACAACTTTGTCCCTTGACATTTTTGTAAAAAAACAAAACCATAATAAAGAATTCATGTGGATGCTTCCAAGGCAAAATTCAGATGCAGAGCAAAACTTAAAATAGATATTATACTGCTGAGAGAAGGGATTGCAAGAACTTGACCCATCAAGGAGGTCATGAATGGTGTGATTCTTGCATCACTCCTGAAACAAGGACCATGAGCTGAATTCTGACTATCCTGTCTTTAGAATGGGTCTGGGTGAGGAACTACAGCTCCTTGATGTGTTCACAGCATCCTTCCCTACCAAGCAAGCTAGCCAGCCCTGCAGCCTTTCCACAAGCACTGCATTTTTCTTTTCCAATTTTGCCTCTTGAGATGACAAAGCCCAACGCTCAGCACTACCCACAGGGCCAGCATCTCCTCTCCCAATGGAGGATCTATCAGGACGTTTTTTCTCCTCTTGTAGCATCAGTTCCAGACCCCTACTCCTTTATCCCTACTTTATAACCTTGCTGGGGAAGGACTGCCTTTTCTGTGGAACAGACAGCACGCCTTGATCCTAGCTGAGAGTTGCAAAAAATATTTCTGCACTTCTCTGAGAGCAAAGGTTCACGACTGTTCTTCCAGAGTGTGATTTTATCACCTACCTTATCAAGAGAATATCTTTTATAAAAGCTCATTGCTATGTATTGGCAGAACTAGGCAACTCCTAATAACAAATTTAAACACACCGGTTTCTTTTAAGACTCAGCTTGCAGCAGTGGACTTTTCTTTTTGCTCATGCTGATCTACAAAATAGGCAGTGCTTAGGCACTTTACCGACTTTACTGTCATTAAGCCAAATTCTAGTCTTGCCACTACTTTTTAGACCAGTTATGACTTAATCTACACTGTCGACACCTGGCTTTACTGGCAATCAGAAGGGTACAGCGCACACAGCAAAGCAAAGCTGCTCTTCAGAAACTCCCAAGGCCTAGATTTCAGTGCAAAGGTTAGGAAACATAATGCAACAAAACAACCTAAAACTGTTACTAAGTAAACAATGTAATTCCTTTCTTTCACAACACTTAAAAAAAAAATAGCCCCAAACTCCCCCACACACTGGGTAGTTTTCTAGGGACTACTTGATGCAAAATCTTTCATACCCAACTGCATTACAACATTTTTCAAAGGAACTGTAATTATCTTGTTTCGACATAAGCCTTTAACTCTGGGCTGTCCCTGAGAACCCAGGTATTGTTTTTATAAATTGCACTCCTGCTCCTTCACTCATTTATTTCTTTTACCCTTCAGAATGGGGGAGGCAGTGGATCTGCCAAGTTCTCTACAGACCTGTTGCTAAGTGACAGCCACACAGTCCTGGGGAAAAAATGGTTGTTCACTTACATGGTCAAGAGATAAATAACAAGTTTCATCCAAGTATATTTCAACAACAAGTCTCCTTCCATCTCTACAAATGAAGCAACCTCAGCTTTACACCACCCTGCCTTCATAGGAGCTAGTTCCAACTGCTGGCTTCAGACACAACTGATAGGCCTTCTACAACTTACTTTTAAAGACTAGAGAAGAAAGAAAAGGATTACAGGGCGAAGCAAATGACAGAAACAGTCCGCTGCCCTCGCAGCCTCCTACAGGCACAAAGACGTCAGCCTGGGCTCCCAGTGCCCGAGCTGCTGCGCTGCTGCCGGCGCGGAGCCCGAGGAACCTGCATTCACCTGCGCCCTGCGGCTCTGGCACCCCCAGAGGAACACCCACCGCAGGCAGCCCGCACGGGCTGCTCACACCCTGCAGGCAGACATATTGCAGCCTCCGCCAGAAGGGACAGTCCTAAAAGAATAAGGAGCCCCCTTTCCAGACAAACGTGTATTTTTACTACTCTTGGAAGCCTCTGCTCACGGTTAAAAAGACATCATTTGGCTTTTTTTTTTAAATTAAGTCGTTCACACGAGGCAGGTAACTTTTACACCGCGGGTTCTTCATCCCGAAGTGAAACGCACGGAAAACGCGTCCTGATGTTTTTTTGCCTTGTGCTTTTCGCAGTCTCCCTCGATTTTCCTCCCCTGCTCGGCGACCCGCGGTGGGAAGGACGGGGAGGGAGCCGGAGCCCGTCCGTGCGTGGAGCAGCGGGGCCGGGGGGCCCGCGGCTGCACACCGCCGCTCCTGCACCCCCGCCGGGCTCCTTCCAGCCCCACACCGTCATTCCAGAGCGGATTCCATGGAAATACAGCCCCGCTGCCACCATTTCGCGGGGCGCGGGTGGATCTCCCGGCTTCACCCGAGGCACAGCAAGAAGCGGCGGAACTCACTCGCGGGTTCCCCAGAGCAGGGGACCGGCAGCCCTCCGTCCCACGGCGTGCCCGGCCGGCCGGCCGGGCCC
>WBMY01013876.1:1974769-2030039 GCA_013397315.1 Donacobius atricapilla
GGCCGCCCCGCGCTCCCTCGGCGGCCCCCGCGGCCCCGCGCCTGCCCTCACGGCCTCCCCGCATGCCCTCAGGGCCTCCCCGCCATCTACCCACGGTCTTCACCGTCCGCTCACGGAGCCCTCGCGGCTGGGCGGCCGCTGTCGCCGTCCCAGGGGCTGTCCTGCCTCTCCTGCCGCCCGCACGGCCCCCGGCGGCAGCTGGCCCGGCCCGGCTGTTGAGGAGCCTGGTCCCTGCGTGGGGCCGGGCTCTGGCAGCGCGGCTGCTGCCGGCCCGGCCATTGTGTACAAACGTGTTCGCTCCCCAATTTTCAGGACGGGGAAGTCAGGGCGAGGGGTTCGCGCTGTGCTCCTCTGAAGAATGGAGTTTGGAGGGCAGAGAATGAGCAGCTGGATTGCTCAGTGAGGGTCACGCACTTCCTCGTGCTATACAAAAATGGCTCAGTGCCATTTTACCAAGGCCCCAGCTGGAGCCTTTGCAGGCTTTTGTGCATGGGCCACACGGGTGTCCTTGAGCTCACCTTGCCGTGTTGGTAGCGCTGGAGAGCCGCTGCCCCTTGACCCCCCCAGACCGAGAGTTCAGTCCCTTTTCCACCTCTCCTGCCTCCCCTAGCTGCTTCGCCCACTGGCTGCCAGGGGAAAAGAGGAGATGCCACAGCGGATCTTGGCTGCTGGACAGACGAGTCACAACAGACTGCCACTGTGTTTACTATGGTGGGACTAGAAGCAGCTGGAGTTTTGAGTCCTGGAAAATTCCTGGCTTGCTAATGCTCGCAGACTCTTGCGGCATTGCCATTTGAATGGAGCATCGTATTTCTTCAGTACCCAAAGCAGAATGCCAGCCCATAGCCTCCTCCTCCATGTCCCTTGCTGTTCTTTCATGGGTAGAACTGTACCAGGTGACAAGTGGCATAATACCATTGCTACTAAATGACAAAGTTTCTCTCCTGCTCTTCTCATCAACCACTCTGAGCTCCAGCTCTCCTTAGTGTACCGAGAATCAGCATATCATCACAGGGCCCTTGTCATACAAAATAGAAGGGAGAAAAGGGGTTTAAAAGAAAAAGCAAAAACAGGGGAGTGGGGACTGCCAATGTAGAATGTGTGGCTGGTCTGAGAAATATCCCTTCAAAAAAGTGTTTCAGGCATTATAATTGTGGTGGCTCTCATCCATCTAAATGGCCAGACCTGGTCTGGTTTTTAACATAGCTAAACTCAGTGTCTCCCATGAGACATGTCTCATTGCTTCTCAGTGCACCACGCAGTCAAATGCAGCCTGGTCCTGGCTGCACTCCTGAGTGCTAATTGCACCCTGCATGCCGTGCAGTGGGGCAGTTTTGCCTAACAAAGGCTCCCTGCTGGGTCAGTACCCATAGTCCCTGATTGCCCTTAACCCAGGGATGTATGGATACAGTCCCTGCTAGGACGTCTGCCACGGGTCTTCTTACGCAGCTGAGGACATACTCTGCTTTCCCTGTGTTCCTATCCACACACATCATCTCCTTCCCACCTCCTCCTCCTCCTCCTCTTCCTCCTCCGTGTTGCCCCACTCCCTTTTTCCTTGCTGGTAGTGCTGCCCACGCAGGAACCTTTTCCATAGGCTGTGCAGAGTACCCAGCAGAACTGGTCCTCTAGGGCTTGGCTCTTCACGCTCTGTTTTCCTGTCACCCACACAAGCTTTACTTAAATAAAACAAATCCAACAAAACAAAAAAACCAAACCCAAACGACAAAACCAAGCCTCCCCCAAATATCTCTGTTGATGTAAAATTAAAGAATGCGCAACATTGTCTAATGGGATTGATGGAAGGCTGCAAGGGGTAGGGAGTTGTAGGCTATAACTAGATGATCCTTAAGGTCCTTTACAACCCCAAGTTCACTTTCTATGCTCTTCTACTATCATTGTTCCTTTTGTCTGGTTTGAAGGAGAGTCTATGGATTTTATGCTTTTGAAGAAAGCCTTCAAAACTTTCAAATTTAACTCTCAAAGCCTTCTTGGTGAGAATTTCTGGAGTGGGAGCTGCCCGAGTTTGCAGAGGACCTGCCTGAACAATTTGTCCATGGAATAGGATGCTAGCATGAAGACTGCTGTTGATAATGTGTAATGTTAGCATTGACTGGCTCACCTCCCACCAAAACACAGATTTATCATTTTGGACATCTGCTGGGTCTACAAAGAGGGTTCATTTTGAGAGCACACAATGTATCATGACTGTCTAGAAGTTTCTACAAAAGCCTGTGAAACTACACTACATGAACTACCTCACTAAAACAAACCTTGGCTTAGATTTTGTTCATTTTGGCAGTTGTGATGTATTTATTTATATATAGAATGATAAAAAGCACCTTTCCAGCATTCCACTCTCTTTATTTCTAATATGAACAGTTCATATTCTTACATTTATTTACTCTAATTTTATTTTGACACTCTGATTCTATAATCAATTCTAACAGCCTCAAGGGACTATTTGCAGAAGAAAGTTCTGAGTGATTGAGAATGCAAACACTTGACTTATTTATGCAGCGGAGGTGGTGGAGAAGGAAATATCACCTGTGAGGGGGCAGGGCAGTGTGGGAAGGGCTGTGGCTGGAGGTAATCCTCTTAAACTTAGATAAGCGTTTTCACTTTGGGATAGCTATCCTAATTCTAAATTCTAAATTCTGAAGTCACCTCTTTTGTCACTGGTATTTGTTTGTTGTTGTGTGTTTAGTGGCTACTGAGAATGCATGTCCTAGGTTACTGCAGGTTACTGAAATATTCCTTCAGGATGTTGTGTGCCTAACCAGCAGATCCTGACTGTTTTCCTTCAGCCTTCACATGCTCAAGAGGAAGTACAGATTCCTCAGACATGACCTGCTTCTCAGAAGGGGTTATGTGAACCTCCTTTGGCTGTTCAGCCTCCTCTCTCTCTGCAGACCACATGACTAATCCATGCTTCTTAACTTCAGGTTACAGTGACACAGATAAAAATACCTGTGCCGTGCATCAAGCTAGTGGCATTCTTGCCTTCAGCCTCAGAGGGGCACAGTAACCTCGTACCAAATCCACTCCGTGCTCCTCATGCTCCTGATGTGACTCACAGACCTGGCCTGTCCCAGGGGCGTGTTAGCTGTGACTTCCAGAGGGCTGACCTGGCCTTCCAGCAGATTGCTGTAATCCTCTGGTGTCATTAACCATCCCGAGGAATAACGCACCACAGGACAGGAATGTGTGTGGGCCAGGCCTTGGCTTTCACTCCGCTCTATTTTCCAGCCACTCTGAAGATACTCAGCTTCCCTCTTGTTCAAAATTAGCCCATCAAGATCAGGAAGTTCTGCAGCTAAGGTTGCCCACAAAGTGGTGCTGGAAGCATGGTGTGTTTGGTTCAGGGTCAGAGCCATTGATCTTCATGATCCCTTTTTATCTCCATTATCTAGACCACCAGAGAACTGCAGTTTGGTTTCAGCACAGTTCAAAACCTGGCAGCTGACTGTTGAACTGAGCTGCTGTTTTACACTCAGCCTTTCTTTATCTGCCACAGGTGAACAGGATTAATTCCATTTTCAATCAGTCAATCTTTGCTTTGACATCCCAGTCATGACAATTGGGATATCCTCCTCTTCAGAACATTTCTTCCTGCATTGACATTGTCAAGGCACTGGTGACTATTAATTGCCAGGCGTGTTGTTCTGTAGCAGAAGTGCTGACTGGTGCTGATATGTTATGGTGAGATTAATACTTCCAGGGCACAAAAAGTGGATGTCTGGGATTTCTTTCTCAGGCTGGTAGACAGATAAGTTAGTACCAATAATTTACTTTGTTCCAAATCTTTCTAGGCAAGCGACCTCTTATTGTTTTCCCCAAGATGATATTTGTGCAACTTTTTTCAAACGTATGCCATTTATCATTGCTTTCTTCTAGAAAAATGTCAGTTATGGAAATTTTTTATCAATGTTTATACCCACTGTCAGAAAATGTTTAATTGCTTTCAAAATACTTTAAATAAAATGTCACTTTTATAAAAAAGAAGGCAAACATCTTAAATTTTTAAACTGGAAAATGAGAGCCACTATGCTAACTGCACTGTTTTAACCCAGACTGGGAAGTCATTCATACAGTTAATGGATGCTGGGACAAAAGAAAAAGTTTGTAAAATCATTATTAATTTGTAGATTAGGGATAATATAACCTGCAATATAACACATTTCAAAGCCTGCTTCTTCTAAATAGAGTCTAAGTGCTTTTTGATTTATAAAACCAATAGCCCAACAGCAGGATGACACAGGGGCATCAGGAAATACAAATGCCTCTTTCCCAGCAATATGGAAGCAAGGCTGACGCACCCTGGAGCACCCAGGGAACAGGTGCACTTGTCTGTTCCTCCTGTGGTCACAGCTGCTCCCAACATAACCTGACTCTCACGTTGTCCTTTGAGCAGATCAGTTCATTCCTTTCTGGTATTCAAAACAGCCTCTTGCATTGCTACATTTTTAATGTCAAGTGGCAGGGGAAAGTTCTGCATTATTGTGCGAAGAAAATATTAAATCCAAGAGCTATGATTTATATTATTAAATCAAATAATTCAAAATTACTCCACATGATGATCAGCTCAATGGTTCCTGGTAGCTGGTGTGAAGCTTGGCAGAGAGTAATGTAGTAATAACTCACATTTCTTATATTTAGTTATTAGGTCCCGTTGCTCCACTACATTAATTTTCCATGTAAGCAATAGCTGTACTTGCCAGAGGGGTTTTATATAATTGCAGATGGTAGGAGACATAGTTGGTAATTGCAGAAATGCAGAGGGAGATGTCCAGGAGAGGATCTTCTATTAAGATGTTGCTGTTGCTATGGAATGCTTTCCTAGCTGCTGTTCTGCATGGGATTGCTACGATGCATCATTTCATATAAAAGGTTATTTTTAAAGCAGACCTGTTTCTTTGCCTGCAAAAGCAAAATCAGATCACTTCTCTGAGGAATATTAATTAAAAAAGCTCCTGTGCTGGACAGCAGACATTATATAGAATACGGTTCATGAAGGAGGCAAGAGAATTAAAGTCCACCATAATACCAGGCAATGAAATCAGGGACTTTCACATCCATCTCATGAGACAAACCCTACTCCTTAAATTAAACAAAACTTCTCTCGCAGATGCGAAGACTGTTGGCTGTCATAGCAAACCGTAGGTTAACAGAGGGTGATGTCGTCAGTTTAACCTGAGCTTCATAAATTCATTATACCACAGACAGCCCATCATTCCTTCTGTTTATTTTGAAATATGTTCTCTGTGTGGAGGTACAGAATGAGGAAATGATGGTACCAGCTATTTGTGATGGACACAGAAGGGTGTTCATGTCAAAAGTGCCAAGTGATGTGGTCAGCCTGGCTTTTGCTGAAGGATCCAAAGAGCACTGGGAATGCAGTATCTGCTTGATTGCTTTGAAAGAACAGTTTCCATCTCCACCCCCTTTTAGGAATCAGAGAATCACAGAATGGTTTGGGTTGGAAGGAACCTGAAAGCTCATCTTGTTCCAACCCTCTGCCATGGGTAGGGACACCTGCCACTAGGACCAGGTTGCTCAAAATCCCGTCCAGCCCAGATGAGCACTTCATGGATGGGGCAATCCTGGCTTCTCTGGGCAACCTGTGCCATGGCCTTACCACCCTAACAGGGAAAAATTTCTTCTTAGCAGCCAATCTAAGTCTCCCCTCTTTTAGTTTAAAATCATTCTCCCTTGTCCTATCACTAAAGATAGGACATCTGCCTTTGCAATAAGTTTCTATCCATTTTTATAAGCTCCCTTTAAGTACCGAGTCCACAATGGGGTCTCCCTGGAGCCTTCTCTTCTCCAGGTTAAACACCCCCAGCTCTCTCAGCCTGTCTCTGTGGCAGAGATGCTTCAGCCCTCTGAGCATCCTCATGGGCTCCTTTGGACAGGTTAAGAAAATAGTCAGGAATTGTAAAGTCAGTAATGCTGGCTCAAAAAAGCCATATGGCAGGACAATGGAAAAAAGTAATTCAGTAATAAACATGACTGACAAGTTCTGGTGAATGCCTTGCTCATCTTAAAAATCTACATATTGGGAAGTGTCTGTATCATGACTAGAGCACATGAAGTTTTTCCCATGACATGGACAGAAAAACTTTCAAATAAGGAAGAAACAAAGCAACATCTCCCTCTATGGGAATCACCTGTACTGCAGCCCCAGGCTCTGGGCAGCTGAAATCTGCAGTGCTGCCTTACCTGTCCGGCCAAGCCTCTGCTGCTAATTCCAGACAGGCTGTGTGAGCTGCTGGGGTGCAGATGCTGAGGGTATGAACCGCAACTAATTATTTCTAACTAAAGTCTTGGTTTCTTGACAGCTACTCAGAACCCATGCTTTTAAAGAATTTACACATGTTAATGAGAAACCTTATGATTATTATTGGGTTTTGCTTTTCTTTTCTATTTTTTTTTCTAACAGGCTTTGCACTAGGGTTGTCCTCACATGTGCTACATTTGAAGGGGTAAGCAGCCTCAAGCTAACAGGGTATTCCCAGCTGAACAGGCCCATCCTTCTGTCATGTTTAGATTCTGTCACTAGGCACAATAAGAATCAGCAGGTGCCTGTAACATATATATGCTTTTGTGTGTGTGTGTTTACATAAAGCCTTACAATTCGTGTCAGGATATGTTATTCTTTTCTATTTGCTTCTTGCTAATTCACCTGATGACATTTTTGTCCATTAAAAAATCGCTTATGGAAAGCACTGGGGTGAATATCAGTGAGAAATGGGCCAGGGTATTTGTTTGGAAGGGCTTAGAGGGTCATTCTGAAGCTTGTGGATTAACCAGGCAAGCAGAATTAGTCTCAAGTGTCAGTTGACCTGCCCCACAAATTGAGCTATGGAAAGTAAAGCATTCTCTGGGTGATAGTTGTGGTGAATACTTTCCAAACAATTCATGCAATATAAATACAGTCACATAAACTGTTTATTGGATAATAAATTAATATGAAATATGAATACGAAGCAAAACTAATATATTTTTACGCACTGTTTTGGAAAGAGAATAGTCAGTGTTTGATGACTTCCTGGTTGTACTGATTATTGTCAATAACCCTCATAGCTTGGAAATATGCCTCTTAAATTAATTTTTGATTTCCCTGTATGACATGCACTGAATTCTCAGAGATTTCTGTCTCATTAGTATCATAACATTTTTATAAAGTCTGGCTAGTTTTAAGAAAATAGAAAATACATGGTTTTATGCTAAATTTCCCTTATCACATATGGAAAAATTTACTAATGCCCAACATTTTTCCTGAATGAACCTCGTATTCTTAAAGTGCTCTACAGATTGTTTTTCCACTGAAGTTGATTTTTAAGCACTAAAATAAAGAAGGAAAACAAAATCCTGATTTTCTTTCAATATATGGTTTTGTAAAAACGCAGGCATATAGAAGTCCCAATGGAATCAAATGTGAACTCTCTGCAGAAGTCCCTCATTGTCACGTGTGTGCATCGTTCTCTGTGTGTATGTATGTGCAGCCAGTGTTCTACAGTTCCTTGAAATGTATCTCTGGAAACTGGATATGGGAAACAAAACACTGGTCACTCAACCCCCTATTTCAACCTTTCTTCATGAAATACATCCCCTTTTTCTTACCTGAGAGGACATTTGTTGCTTCTCCTTGGACCCATCAGTGTTTCAGAGTATTTCAGGGTTGTTTTTGTCAGCATGTTCAAATGTGATTAGTGATTTTTCAAATCAGATCTTTTAGACATGTTTCTATTAAACAGAGCTATAGAGATCATTAATCACTTTAGAAAGTCTTGTCTGGTATTTTTCTTAATGGAATGTATCACAGATCTTTCTTAAGCCCCTTAGCGCTGGAAGGGGAGCATCCTTAAACCCCTTTACCACCTGTATTTGCAGATACGATGCCATTAAGGAGCTCAGCCAGCAGGTGGAGTTTAAATTGCATTTAAACAGCAGTTTTAGACTTAGATTAAGGTTTATCTGAAACTGTGCTAGTGGAAATGCCACTTATGGACAATTCTGGAAGATCATTGGGTTGGTAAAGTTTTGTTGCCTGTCAGACTGTTTGTATGTAGACCACATTGCTGCTGCAAAGGTGGCATGGGCAGTTTATTAACTTGCTTGCCTCAGATTTGGAGTAATGTGGAGGAGTGCTAAATAATTGCCATTATGTGTAAATAAATAAAAAAAAAGTCATCTGTCATTTTTATGTATACCTGAACAGACATAAAGAGAGAAGGAGCATTCAGATGAACTGAATTCCCAATTCAAACGGTTTTATTTTTTGCCTTAATGGCAAAAAATAGGATTAGGATAAGATCAGTGTAGGATTTGATGGCAGTGCTTCGCTAGAAGCTGCATTAAGCACCTAAAGAGATGGAAGGGTCAAGAAGTATCTGGCAAAAATGGTAACACTGCACTGGTAGCAATGGGAGGTAGATGAGAGCAGGGTTTATTGCATCTGTCACTGAGCTTTATTGTGAACCTAATGCTGAACAACAGCCAAAGCATGAGCGACTGGAGCTGGCCAACCCTTCTGAGCAGGAGATGGCTATGGCTGGCATCTGCCTGGGAATGGAGCCAGGCTCCAAGGCTTGCACCTCAATCTTAGAGATGAACTGTGCGTCTGGCATCACTTGATCTTGCACTGTGAGTTCTGGTTTGAGGTTAAAAACAGGAACTCCTTAGTAAATGCTGCTATGATAAGCTACTCTGTTCTGAAGGCAGCTTTTGCTGTTGCCCAGGAATCAGTGTAAGAGGTGAAGAAAAACAATGATGGTTAATAGAGTTGTAAGCAGTACTGGCATCCAGGGAAGACCTTACCTCACAGTTTTTAGGGAAAAAACTGTTACACTGTGCTGTGGTAATTTAAAGGTGAAATTTTTCATCCTTTTGGCCAGGAATGAGTTGCAGAACCTCACGTAAATGAACTCTATAAAATCTAGAGTCCTACTGGACACAAATCAGGCAGGAACACGCAAAGAGGAAAAGGAAAGCAAACCAGATGGGCAGATCAGGGACTGCCAGGTTACCTTGACTTCCTCTGAGCTATGTAGGAGAAGAAAGAGAATTGGCAGCCATTGAAATCACATGATGACACAACTTGACTGCTGCAGAGACAATGCAAATTACAGGCAAAACACTGAAGCAAATTATACAGACTGAAATTTCAGTTATAGAGGCTACAGAAAAAGTGCTGCTTTCATCTAAACCAGTTCTGTCCTGAACTAGTGACACTGAACCTGTGACAAAGGACTCACAGGAGAGGTGCAAAGCACCACAAAAATCATGTTCAAAGCAGATGACACAGGCTGGAAAAACCTACTAGAAAATGTCCAGATATTTGAAAGCACTGAAATGTTTTTCATGTCCTTGCATCTGAAAATGTGCTTGTATTCTCAAATCAGTCAGCAGAACGCCTTAGGAGAGAGAAGGGAGTTACAGGAGCTATAAAACGAGCATCTCAGCACCCATAACGGATGCAGCACTAGGGAGCAGATGGACAAACTGCACTAGACCAAAGTAGCATTAAACAAAGCCAGAGCCAGAATTTACTACCACATACCCTGAGCTCAGTGAATACATTTTGCCTGGCAAAAAGAAGCATTTTCTCCTTATTAAGTGCCAAAAAAAGGGAAGCTGGCAACCGATGCTGGAGAAGGAGGGCGGCTGTGGCCACGGAGGCTGTCATAAATAACACCGGGAAGCGTTCCAGGGGGCAGGTCATCCCTGCCTGGGTGGGCTCAGACAGCCCGCCCTGGCTTATTCCTGCTGTCTCGCCAACTACAAAAATTAACAGCGTTTTGCGTGCCACCTTAGAAAACCTCAGCAATCCAAAGGCCTTGATGATGTGCTTTCTGCCATAGCAGAAGGCTGACTCTGCTGATCTAAGGATGTGTTCCAGTGCTGGGTCTCGTGTTTCAGTTTCACATCATCACCCTCTCATGGCTCACCAGGAGGCAATGCTGAATCAGCAGCTCACTCCACAAAGACTTTTTAAAGAAAGCTACAAAAAGCAAAGAAAATACATGGCATTCCACTCTTGAAATGATACACTATAAACAAACTTTCCAGCCTCCTGGTGCAATGCTTCATGCCTGATGTCAGCATACTTGTGTACTCTGGTGCTTACCGTCCCAACATCATGTTAGCTGCCAGGATGGAAGGGAGTTACAGACGTAAGGGAAGAAAAATGTGCAAAGAATGAAGACTGAGCTACTGGCAAGCTATAAACAAACCTCCCTAAACTAGAAGTGGAAAATTCTGGCAAGATCAGGCTATTTCTTTTTTAATTAAATAAACTCATCTCATATTTCTGTTGGAGTCAATGATCTTTAGGTCTTTTCCAACCTAAACCATTCTGTGATTCTATATTATTTTTCTTCCCTCAGTTTCTAAACAAAATCTAGCTGCCAATGTATAGGGTATGAGGTCAATAGGATGCACTTGAAATCAGATGGGATTCCACAAGTAATATGCTGCTTGGATTCCCACATATTAACTACAGTATTTCCAGCACAATGATTTTTATTTCAGACATCAAAAGAAATGAACAAGCATTAAAAAAAAAAAAAAAAAGAAGAAGAAGGAAAGGACTCAAAGTCGAGGACAGTGAATTTCTGTACAAGATAAAAGAGGTGATGGTGAGGTAACACATGATTTCATCTTTTGAGTTGTATCTGAACCTCAATCAATCAATTCTGCAATGAATTCCAGTTTTACCTGGATTTGCTGTGTATTCTATGTGATCTTGTCCTTTACTGCCAACACACAGCCTCTGGGAGAAAAACTGCTGTTAGAGTATTGCAAAACTAACTCTATTGTAATGTCTTTCAGTGGGGTCAAACAAAGTTTGGTGATTTTACATTTGCCAGGGTTGAGGATTGTTTGGACAGTCACTTCAAGTCTGTCACAGAGACTGCTAGAGAAGGCAAGTGTTGTTTTATATATGTGCCAAAAAAATGGGAAATTGCAGTGAGGCTGGGGAGAGCAAGCCTTCACTTCATTAGTCAGTAAATTACGACAGATGGTTTTCAAATGACTTCATCAGCAGCGAGGCTTTGTTTTCTGCAGAGATCCTTGCCATCACCTCAATCCGAAGACAAAGCAGACAGTGGGGGTTTTATTATTATCACATCTTTGCTGACTTCTAGCAGTCAGAGGGAATAAGGAGGGAGGAATCTAAGGTAGGGAAATGGTTGTGAAAGAGGATTATAGGAGATCATCTCTTTGGTTTGTAGGAAACTCACTATTTTTTGTTAAGAACCATTGTTTCTGAGCAGGAGCTCCTGCTTTCATATCATGTAGCTTTAAGTGTTCAGGATACCTATGGTAGCTTGTCACCAGGGTCTATTGCTTTTTTCAGGTTATTCTTTTCAGGCTGAAATGTCCCCCTGCTGCTTCAAAGAGCAGGGTGGTTCCTGTGGCTGTGCCGTGCCCCTGTGCAGCTCCCCTGCCGATGGCTGTGCTGGAGGTTGCTGTGATACACACACAGCTCTGCTTTGCCACCCTCCTTTCTTGAAATCGGGGAAACAGCTCCACGGCTCTGAAAGCAGTTGTTCAGAAGGCAAAGGGCACCCCAGTTTTGCTCTCTGACTGACATAATTAGTGAATTAAAATGAGGAAGTTATGGTCAGTTTGCAGTGTGCAAGAATTGCTATTGACTGTTTCGAGGAGGGGATTATAGCATGGGAAGCAAAGGGATAGAACACTACAGCTGGAATAAGCAGGTTTGATCCATTGAGGCTGTAAGAGGGTTCATCAGAAAAGAGTTTGGCGATTTTATTGAATAAAGGCCTCTGTCAGATATGCATCCTAAAGATGTGTATCTCTCATTAGGCAGTACCTGTGTTGTATCACATGAAGTATTTATTATTTTGCCTTATAATGCTGTTTGTCAGTGCTTTAGATTGTGTAAAACATGCTGAAGGAGCTCATTCTCCTGGCTCCTGGACTCATTATCCAGACAGTATTAGCTGGGCTAAATCTATTTCTCCAGAAGGCACACAGGAAACATGGAACTATATTAAAACATTTAAGTGTGCAACCCCAATATCTCTATTTTAGTTATCAGAGAAGCTTTCAGCTATAAAAGAAGAATCAATGTAATTAAACAAAAATTCTGTGTTAATATAATAGAGAAACTGCAGGGAATGTAGCAGAATGTGACGACAACCTCTGCACAGGGCAGTGATGTAGTGTGGTTGTGTCTAGGACTTAATCTGTACTTTCAAGAAGAAATAAATCCTGAATGTAGCTACAGAGCTGCCAGGAAAATAGAAATGAAGGGATGTTGGAACAGTTTCTGCAGTACTTACTATTTACAAGAAATAGTAAGAGGTTTAGAGAAATTATGAATATATCCAATATTTTACTGCAAGTTGAAGGGTGGATGAGGGGGAGAGTGGCATGACAGAAGGTCATGTCCTGTGCACAGCCAGCATGCCAGGAGATCCCTGGTTTGATCAAGAGCTTAAAATACTTGAGACCCACTCAGCTCTTTCTCTTTTCAATCCAGAGAGGCTTCACTGCAGGAGGTTTCAAGTTTCATCCATTTCATGGTTTGGTTGATGCTCATACATGAAATTATTAGGAATATGAGCTGATGCTGTCCGCATCCAGCTGGTGAGTAACAGAGCTGGGATTTTTATTTCTGGGAAGTATCAGCCTTTCCTCATGAGCCAACTCAATTCCAGCCTTTGCATCTGAAGTTTTCATCAAAGAGGTTTGCATAGGAGGCAGAGCTGGTGCCAGAGACACTTGTTAGGGTTTCAGGCAGCTGATAGCAGGATAATGGATGTGCAGCCAAGATTTTCAGATAGGTGTCAGGAAAATACAGGGACAGACTAGTTAGAAGAAGCAGAATTAGTCCAAGTCCTCTTTTCATACCTTCACAAGAACCAGCTTTCAGAATCAGTCTTTCTCTGATGGCGGGAGGGAAACCGGACTTCATTTTCCTAATGAGAGAGTGAATCTGAGAAGACATGTTGCAGTTCCACCTTTCAGGAAGCAATGGTTTAAACAGCCTTTTTAATCACTGTGGCTTGACAGCCATTGTGTTTTTCCAGTTTGGGCTCAGGAGGACTAAAGTAAACCAAAATAAGTCAGATCAAATTTGTCCCTCCAAAGAGACAATTAAAAAACTTGAACCAAAAACATGCCAGGGTTTACATTAAATATTGGAAACAAGTGAGAAGCAAACCAGAACAGCATGAAGGTTCAACATGTCTCCAAATGGATGCTAACAAATCCTAATGACTGGCTGGATGTGATGACTGAGAAGTGGATCTCCTCAGCTGGACTCAAAGTTCAGAACTCATCAAAGTCTAAAGCTCTAGGACAAATGGCAATGAAAACAACTTACTTTGGTGTGGTTGCATTTCCAGGCTGACAGCAAAGAGAATGTACAGTGAAGAGTAAAGAAGTTTTAAATTGTCTTTGATGAAACTGGCTTCAAAAATATAAATAAGCAATTATACTAATTGGAAATATATGGCACCAAGTTGTCCATTTGGGGTAAACTGGCACAGCTCCGCACAAATTATAGTTCTGCACCCTTTGACACTAGGAGACAAAGTGCCCATGGTATTTAACCCCAGTGGCACTTTGAAGGTTGCAAAGCAGCCTTGTTAAGCAGTCTAACCTCTTGCCAAATTCTCCATCATCCTTTCCCAGGTGTGACTCCTAACTCGGCGCGTTTGGTCCCTGCTCACCCTGCTGGTTCTTGCTGTGATGTCAAGGCACCAGCAGTGCTTTACATTCCCTAACAGCATTGCTTCTGTGAGAAGAAAATTACAGCTCTGACTTTTATTATCACTTTACCACCACCTCTTTTTCTATGATTCATATTGCTTTAAGAGATTAGTTTTCTTTACCATTTAACCTTTCTCAATATTGCTGCCTGAACCAAATTTATGTCTTGGATAAAGCTATGTCCTCCTTTTATTGAATCCAGGTACTTTTCATAATGAAACTAGGGTCATGTGATCTTTGATTGTGGTACTTGAAATTCTTTATTGAAAATGTGTATTGTATATTTTAATGACATTAATTAAATGTTGCAAAATACATGACAGCATAAAATCATTAATGTCTGTTTGGCTCATTATCTCTTTGGATTTGATTTGTGTTCAGAACTGGAAATTAATCTGATCCATATAGATTTAGATGTTTCAGAGCACTGCCTCATGGCAGAATTTAGGACTGAAGAGAGAGGGCTCATTTCATGAGTATGGTACTGTATTTTTTTATTTCCTTGCAAGTTCCTTGGGTAAATTGCTTTCTCGTCTATACAGGATGTTATTCCACCTTCATCACCAGAGAGTATCTGAGTGCCTTCCAGCCAAGCATTATGTGATCCAGCTAACATCTGCCATGCTCTCTTTCATCCTTACCCCAATGTGTGCATGTTTGGTTGTTGGGTTTAGAGCTATGTGCTGCCATGTGTCAGTGTTACAGAAAATCATATGTGCATCAAACAGTCCTCTAAATAACTTGCATATTGATCCTGTAAGACCCCTCTGGTTTATGGCCTGAGATTCCAAAAACTGAGCTGGAGGTATGAAGATATTATAATCTTGCAGGATCAGAAATAATTATAAAATCCATCAGGATTTTATTATCTTTATGTGTATTTTTATGTTATTCCAGCATCTTGGAGATCTTTAACTGTGAATTAGAGCATTTGTACAAGAAGTTGCACAGTCTGTACCTTCACAATCTCATTATAAGACAACAGATCGTGTTCTTTGATATATTAAACCACCTTAATACAGAAAAAGGATGCAGTTGCCTATTAAATCCCATAGAGAATTTCTAAATGTCAGCAGAACTAGATTTCCGTTAAGTCTTGCAAGCAACTCCTATATGGGTATTATTATTAATAATATTGTTTTTATTATTTTTCCAAATAATAATGTGCTGTACAAACACAGAAGTATGCCCAAAATGTGTTTAAAAACTCTTTCTGGTGCACAGCAGGGAGTTCAGGTGCTGCTCAGATTCTGGTTCAAACCCTGCTTAGGGCTTCATGAAAGAAACCAACTGATCAGGTATTTCAGGAGAATATGGAAGCACTTGAAAGACAAGTCCAGTGTTAGCAGACGATTGACATTTATTGACTTCCTGCACCATCTAGTGGGGATTAAAATTAATTGCTCTCATTTTATGAAGACTCTAAACTGTTCAGGATGCCCGTGGCTTCCTCTCCCAGGCACTGAGAACAGCACTGGAGGAGCCAGTTCTGATCATCCTTTGCCCAATGAGACCACGCTTCACTGGGATTGGTGCCACCCAGACAGTGAATAACTGTGACATGGAGGGATCAATCCACCTGAACTGAGGCCAAGAGGACCACGTGAAAGGGCAGACCTCAAAGAGCATTACTGCTGTGCCTTTGAGCTGTGGCCATAAGAGGACGGTGGGGTCAGGCAGAGCTCCTGGCCGTGGGAAGAAGAGAAAATATCTGCACACAGCTCTGACAGGCTCACATTGTGGTCGGCATGTTGAGATGAATTTCTAGAGATCTGAGTGTGGTTCCTCCCTCTCTCTCATGACATGGTTGGAATTAAGCTCTGAGAATGTCCTGAGTGAATAGGACTTAGGAGAATCCCTTTTCATTACACATTAAGTTTTAAAGTTCCCCCACAAACCGTAGAGGAGAAGCCACAATCTGATCCTACACATGAAAGTAAAAGTCTTTCTTGTAACCTTAATATAAGGCATTTCCTTGAAAGCAATTTGCCTAATTATCAGTGAACAGGATGGCATTAGGTGATTAATCTCCTAATTTTCTGTACAGGAAACAGGAGCAGCTTTTTCTGTTGCTGGGCAACACAGATATGCTTTGAAATTTGGTTGAAGTAGTGAGTGATAAACATTTTTAAGTAGACATGATATCCTGACAGAGGCAATCCTGATTGACAAACAGGCAAGACGCTGGAAAATCCCACCTACAAAATATAATTTACGAATTAAAAAACTGCCCAGGCTAAGTCCAAGGGAGGAATATAAAGAAAAGCCTGAAGAAGCAGAGAGAGATCTCCCTTGAGAAACAGCTCTAATTGTTTCCATATGACTGTGTTTGTTCCTCCTGGTGCAGTCCATGTTCAGTCCACCCATTACCCTTCCCTTCTCAGAGACTGTTTGCTGTACATGGCCGTCCATGTGTGTGTGCGTCATTATAGCAGGAAAAGAATCCCTCTCTGCTGGGAAATTGTACATCAGAGGCTGGCATTTGTCTGTGGAAAATGTTCTTTAGTGCAGAATTTCTCCCCTTCCAGACCGGGGCTTATCTGACCTTATTTCTTGAGAAATAGGGCCCAAGTGGATTTGAAATGCTGCCCAGGTAGCTTGAAAAGTCTCCCTTTAGCTTCACTTCAACAGGGTCCCAAGGAGGCCATTGACCCATGAGGATCTGGGTCTACGGAGGCATCTACTCATCTTCCTCCTTGAGAAGGTCCCAGCAGTTTCTGTGAGATGTAATGGTGACAGGGTCTCTGGGACCCTTTGCTGGCTGTGGTCAGCTTTTTAGCATGACAGAAACCAGAAAGGATAAAGACCTGAACGTAGTGTCTGCTTTGTTTTCTCCTTGTGAGTGTAGGATGCCTGTTTTTCAACATGAATTTCACCCTGGCAGAACATCATTCAGTTGTTGCTTTAACATCCCGTTCTGTATCCTAGTTTGCAATGACAGGATTTCATACAGCTTTGTTGCAGGTTTTTATCTTTTTCTATTCTTTTCCTTTTTGGCTTGACACTGACTATCACTGACACCTACTTTGCTGCTTTGTCTGAGAGTTTGTAAAGTTCTGTTGCCTTGCACTGATCTTGATGTGATAGGCAACTGGTGTGTAAAGTCTCTTACTGATCCACTAAAAATACCCATTCCAGTTGCCACACTGTGGCTCTTCAGACACAAATGTTTTAAAATAGCATTTCCTTTAAAAGCCCACATTGCAGCATATCAGAGCAAATACCTTCCTAAAGCTGCTACTGCATTCACATTGATCACCACAACATTTTACAGCTCTAAAGACTAAAAGTTGACAGAGAAAGTCTTCTTTCTCACCTCCCCCAGAAGGCAAAGGGCCTCCTACCACAGAAGTGCCATGGGACATTTCCCAGTGCTTGGGGTGCTGGAGCAGCAGTAGATGTGGTTGAAACTCCTGTCTTACGGGTCCCATCAACAAAACCTAACAACACCTTCTCTGGGAAGGTCTCTCTCCTTTGGTATTGGCAGCTGTCTGTTAACAGAGCCCCTGCCTGGTGCGCACAGCAAGCTCCCTGATCTTAATAGGGAGTGTCAGAAGCTGCCTTGCAAAGCATCTTCCTAGGATAAAGAATCCCGTTTTCATAGGCATTTGTGACTATTCATATTTAAATTCACTGAGAAGGAAAAAGGAATGTCAGCAATTTTAGATGACTCTTATACTGAATTGACTTTTTTTTCTTTTAAGGGTTTTTTTTTTTTTTTGCAATAAATTTTGCCAAAAACATACTTTAATTGTGTGCATTACTTTGACAGATCTGGCAGAATTGCAAACAGAAATGACTGCAGATGCTGTGCTGAGTATGTAAAAATGGAAATTCCACTAATATTGCTCTTAAAAATCTGACTTTAAGGACTTGGTTTACTTTTATTTATTTTATTAATTAATCCAGGTGATGAGAGACTGAAAGTGCTGGTTTGAAATGCCCCCTCTTGCCTTTCTCCACTCAGCTCTGCCCACATGCCTCGGCCCTTATCACCTTTTCTAATTATTGTCTGACCTTCTTTGAGGAATCATAGAATCACAGAGTGGTTTGGGTTGGAAGGGACCTTAAAGACCGTCTCTTTTCAACTCCTCTGCCATGGGCAGGGACGCCTTCCACTAGACCTGGTTGCTCAAAGCCCCATCCAGCCTGCCTTGAATATTTCCAGGGATGGGGCAACCACAGCTTCTGTGTGTTTGTGCCAAACTCTCAGATATTTTTGCTGCTATGACTGTTGACCACAGGCAGAGGTGACCTTTGTCACTTAGTCATGATCCCAGAAAGGACCACAGGCTCTTTCTAACCCCAAAATGAATAAAAAATGAAAGATCCCAAACCTGTCTTGTTTATACTTTGTACTTGAACTTGGGAGTTTTCTTGGCTTTGGCTTTTCATTGCTTTCCACAGTAAGACTGTCTGTATACCTTAATGTATCTGTCCAGCAACTACCTGCAAACATTGCTTTCTTTGCTTCTGATTTGGATTCTAATCACAATCACAGAAAAATAAAAAAAGTCGTTCTGGAACTTAGCTGGGTGTTAATAACTAATGGGACCCTAACAAATTGCCTGAAATACAAAGGTGGGTCAGATGAATGGTTTGTATATAAGTAACTCCTGGTGAACCATCAGGTGGGAATTAAAATTTAATTTAGAATGTACTATCACTGCTGCAGTGGTGGTGGTGGTGATTTACTTGATTGACTGCTGGTTTCTTTCACCTTTGCGAGCCTTAGGTTTTTACTATCTGAGGAAATTAAGGCTGAATTGCAGCAGGAAATTCCTTGTACCCAGGTGTTTCTGGTTATCCGATGAATAGCTCGGCTGGTGGGGAGGCAAGGATTAGGATGGGATGGTTTGGAATCTAAATTATTCTCATTGCCTAGTACCACACACTGACATTCTGTCAGCTCTGTATTTGTTCTCAGCGAAGGATGGGAAATCCTACTGAGCTGGGCAACAGGTCTAGCAAGCAGTGATAATTCCATTGTTCTTTTGCAATACTAAGGGTGGAAAACTGGTTTTATTGGGTTGTCCTGATTCAACGCACTGAATTTAAAAATCACTACTGAATTCTCTTGGACTGTGATTTGAGTTGCCTTAATAATGAAGTGGCCTACTCTACTGCTCCTGTTGTCCAGCCTGCCTTTGCGTTATTTTCCTTCCAGGTGAAAGCAGGAAGGGCCCAACCTTAGCTCCACTGAATTTCTGGGAGATGGATCAGGCTGGAAAGTCTCCAAATGGCTGAGCTGCTCTTTTGTGAGTGAACACAATAAAAACAAGTCCTAATTGAGGAACTGATGACCCTTTGCTGAACTGTGGTGGTGGTTATAGGCTTCATAATTCAACTAAGTAGCTGAGCAGAGAAAAAACACACCTTGATGAAAGCAGTGCTTTCTGACCTTAAAATTCATGATGCAATGGACATACCATGCAGTGGCAGGCCAGGTTGATTGGCACAGAGAAAACACACTGACTTCCCTTCCTCATCAGCTTTGGGAATGCATGTTCCCAGTGCCGTGGTGATGTGATGGAGCTGTTCCTTTAGCCAGTCCTGTGGCAGCTGTGACCTCTGTGCTTGATGTGGCCCATTCCCGGGGTATGCAAAAGTTCCCCAAACACAAAATTTGCTGTCTGCCCTTGGCTCAGAAGTCTCCGAACCATGACACCTTGGTCAAGGGAACCCTCGGCAGGAGTGGATTATCCAGGAATAAATCTTCTACTGTCTTGATACACTTCTCAAAATGTGATAATGTTCCATTCCCACTGCAGCTACTCATGAGAAATAAAGGTATTAAAAGAGACAGAAATGTTCTTTCCGTTGCCCAGAGTTGAGGAACCTGTATTTCATGTACTTCAGGGAAGCCAACAGCCGACTCTAGGAGCTGCTGTGATGTGCAAGCTGGCAGCCAGGCTTGAAAAGGAACAAAGTGAGGGGGCAAGAGAATTATTTCCCCAAGCCCACAAAGCTCTAATTCCTGCAGACCCCTGGACTCAGTTGCATTGTCAAAACTAAGTGGATGGAAACAGGACCATTTCCCTTCAGCAGTCATTAAGGAAAATGACTTCAGATTATTCAGTGTTTCAGGTATTGCTGCAGCCTAATGGAGTGATAACCAGTTACATCTTCCTGGACTGCACCCGAGTTTGTAAAACACCAGTGGTATCAGTTCTCCTCCAAACTGCAAATGGAATAGCCCCAGAATAGAGTAAATCTGTGCAAATCATCTTTGGTGCCAAATGGAAATGTAATTTGCAGGCATGTCTCAGCAGAGAGGGTCCTTTCCTACAGCAGAAGAAATTCAAGCAGCCACATGGAAATACTTCAATTTCAGCATTAACCATCAGAGGAGATGGCTGTTGCAGATCATGGAAGCCAGGTAATTTAGTTCTGTACTTTGAATGCGTGCAGTGCCAAGAAATATTAGGAAATGTGGAATGTTTAATGCAGCCCTGCACCACCAGTGCTGCAGAGTCAGGGCAGGAACAAGAGCAAAGTTCGTCCTGAGCTGATTAATAGCTTCGTGGACCCACAGCACAATATTCCAGCTGAGAGCTGGCTTTGAAAAACCTGAGCTTTGCTGTTCGCCTCTTAGTTGTGAGATATAAAATGAATCTGGATGTTGCCACCTTTTCCATGGTGTGGTTCCAACAGTCAGCATTGCCAGGGGGNAATTCAAATAGCTCCAGGGTAGGTGGATTTTTCCACCCTGTTCCAGGTCTAATTTCTCTTTCAAACTAGTACCATATATCTTTCCCCACCTCCCACTTGTCACTTTATGGCTTGCTGGATTTGTTTCCTTTAATGCTTGAAAATATACAGTTAAAATCACTTTAAAATTTACTAATATGCCTTTTTATTTGAAAGGCTTATTTCCCTGAAAGGCTTTCCCAGTCTTATATGAGGGCATGCTCTCTAATATTAAACATTTTTTGTTAAAAATGGGTGCACATATGTTTGATATTTAACTTGAAACAAATGGTGAGAGTGGAGAACATAAGCAAAATTGCGCTTTAGATAGCTATAAAAGGTCATTTTTGCTTTAAACTACAAAGGATGAATAGGGGCATATGACACACATAATAAAGCCAGAGGTAGGTTTAAAATGCCCTCAGGCTACTCTGAGGTCAGCTGCTAGTGTATAAGAAAAGACACATTTTACTCTTCTCTTTTTTTCCACCCAAAAGTGTGGAGTAGCAAGCTGGGATCTGTGTGCAAGGAGGGTCACTCAGTCTCTATCTTAAAACCCATCACATTTTTCTCTATCATTTTCATAAGGGATCCTGAACTCTCAAGCCTAATAATGAAATAATTGACTCCAAACCAACCCTCCTCCTTCCTGGCTGAGAATTTGACAAGAATTTAGCTTGTCATGCTGAAGAAACCACTGCTTGTGCTCCGCCATATGATGAGAAATTTCTCATTATCAGGCATCCAGATGATCAGAAAAATGTGCGGTCCTCTCTGGTGTGGGCAGAAGGGTTCCTGCAACAGATACTGAAAACAAGCAAAACTTGCTTTCCCTGCAGTGGTGCCAGTGCAGCAACACTGGGCTGAGTAACTGGGTTTCCTTTGGGTTGTGGATTTAGCCTGAGCTGGGCTTTTTGGTCAGGGCTTGGTTTGAAAACTGCCAAGCTCTCCCCATGAATTTTGAAGGGGAAATGAAGCGGGAAATGGGCCATTTCTCATTTAGAGCTGGCATGGGTCCAAACCAATGGGAGCAGATGAGATTTCCAATAAAACCTTCCTGAAAGGCAAAGGAAGGTAGAGACAAGATGCCGGCTATAATCTGGCTCCAGCCATCTGCTCCAGAAGTGCTGGGAATGCAGGGCAGGGGATGAGTAGCACCTTGTTGATAAAAGTGATGTGGAAACTTCAGCTCAAATTTGGTCATCAGGTGGCTTTTACATCTGCCAGACATTTTTTCTGCTATTAGGGACAGATTAGGGAAGAAATATGGAACAAGAAGGGCAAAACCTTACCTGTAGCTCCATCTCTCCAAGGCTTATTTGAAGCCTTGTACTTATTTCTGTATTGAGGGGGCAAAGTTAGAGTCTTACTGTTTCTTTGCAAAGTAATTCAACTTTTTTGTTGATTTTTCCCTTCTTCTTCTCAAAGGACAAGTAGATCATTTATCTTGGTGGGAGTTGTTTAAAGTTTATTAAATTCTATTGGCAAATCTAAATTTTAGGCATGAGATATGTATTCACATTTAAAGCATTTGGAGCAGAAACTCAAGGCATTTTCTGATTATTCCTGAGCTTTGTACTCCAATCTGTAATCACTAGAAAGCAAATTGTCCATAGCTCCATCCCATAATATAGAGGTTATTAATGGGAACCAGGTATCCTCCTTCAAAGGAACAGGACCATCAAGGCTCATATCTGTTTCTCATGTTCTAGGAAACATTTCGCAGGTTTAATGATTACTCAATGGGGGGAAAAAAAAAATCTGGACAATAAATTCAGGAGCTAGCTCAGTTAGAGATTCAAACACATTCCCTGGCAGAAATTCCTCTTACTGAAGCCCGATAGTCTGTGCTTTGTCATACCAGGCACACGAGCTTCCAGCTGCCAACATGAGGGCACGCTGGCAAACAGCCGACCCAGCTGCTGTGGTGACAGTGCCATTGTAAACTTTTATTTTTTATGCTCAGCGTGTATTGAGAGTGATCCCTTTGTTCCATATGGCTTCCATATAGTGACACTGCATCCTGTGTAGGAGAGGTCAAGGAGTGGATTATCAGCAAGTGTTTCAAGTCAAGAATGAAGGGAGCTGGCAGGGCAAATCCGCACAAAGCTCGTTCTGTGCTTCCCATCGGTGTGGTGACCTCTGGGTTTCGGTGTCTGTGTGTTCCCCCCTGCTCCCTCCCTGTGCTGAGCACAGCGCCGGCCAGCCTGTTAGCACAGCATTTCCCTGGAAGGTTTTTAGAGGCAGAAAGAGAACAAAAGCAATCCTGAAAGGCTGGCTGAAATGTTTAGTTATAAGTGGGGAGGCCAGGAGCAGGGAGGGAGCAGTGCAGGGATGGATATGCTCCCGTCCACATCCCCATCTCCATCCTCACCACACCCTGCTGTCGCACTGCCCAGCACCCTTGGAGCCAGGCACTGAGGGTGGGTGTCAGCCTGGCTCACTTACAGTCACCTGGGGCCTCCCCAGTCAGCCAGCACTGATGATAAATGGTGGAAAGTGGCTCGGTACCTCTGGGTGGATCCCACGGGGCCCCGCAGACCTGCGTGTCCCAGTGGTGTAGGAGGTCACTGCCCATTTCCTACGTGGGTAGGTATGCAAAATTCATAACTTTATTTAATAACTCCTGACCTGCAAGACCCGAGCGATTGTAAACCTCACAGAATTATTACCGGCCAAGTAAAAATTATATTCCATTTGAACTCATATAATATCCCCACTGCAGTCAGCACTGAAAGAAAAACAGTGTTGCCACGGCTGTTTCTCTGGTACCTAATGAGTTAGCTTTGGCTGGGGATCAGGAGCTTTTGGCTGCTGTAGGTTACATTGACCACTCAAAGGCTTTAAATGCTCTGGACTGTACCTTGTTGTTTAATGATGTAAAATTAAATTGGGGCTGAAGGGAGGGTAGTCAGCTGGTTACAGTAATGTTGGAGAAAGTGCTTGCAAACCCTGTGCTCAGCCAGCCTCGGTAGGAGCAATGCCAGAGGGGAGCTGGGATGCAGTAGGGCTGGGGAGAGAGGACAACAGCCAAGGGACAAAGACTGAGCCTCTGGCATGGCCCAGGGTGCTGGAGCATCAGGGATGCTCATGGGGAAATGTTGACCCTCTTCAGCTACACATCATCTATTGATAGGGAAAATAATTTCTCCTTCAGACTTTCAAGTCCTCTGAAGTTTGTAAAAAGGGATTTACAGAGACACATCACCTCTTGCATGGGAAACTGAGGGGAATGGGTGAGGAGGGGCTGTTGAGCCCCTCCTGCTTAAACAGTACTCAGGGGTGGAGGCTGGTAGCCCCTGTTAAAGGAGACATTTCAGACTGGGAATACTCTGGGAATGATCCACAGAATAGGGAATATGTAATCACTACCAGAAAAAGAGAGGCTAAAGAGAAACACGAGGATGGGCACGTTGAGTAAGGAGTGATTTGTCCTTTCTGTCCTCAGACAAAAGCGGGGAGTGCCCAGGGAAATGCCAGGGCAACCACTCCTGAACAAATAGAAGAGTAACAAAGTCCTGGAAGCAGTCCTGGAGCTTAGCTGGCCGGTGGCAAACATGCTGCTCCAACCTGGAACCTCAGGTCTGGCAGTCCCTACATGCCAGCATGGAAGAACCAGGAGAATCATCACACTCTATTCATCTTCGTCATTTCTTTTTCACAAGCCCAAGCACCAGCCACTGTCAGCTGGTTCATCTTTGAGTGACCCATTACAGACATTCTTGCATACTTTTGATTTCATTTCTGTTTTGCAGTTATTTCTTTGTTTACCCATGAAAACAAATTATCAGTCTCTTTAATTTTATGTGTCAGAAGGAACAGATGCCAGCAGTGAAAACAAATCCAGAAAGTTCTTCCCTTATGCTCTCTTTACACTGGATCATCATCTATCTGATTTGATTTCAGCATCAAGATTTCTCCTTTTTTACCCTTGTGCCATGCAAAAAAACAGAGATAGTAAAAGGGATGGCATGATTATGTTCCTTTAAATAATATTATGTTGACTGTTCTGTGTAGAACAAATAATTTATTTGAGTTAAAAAGGAATAATATTGAGCATTTTTGCCAGCAAGTCCAAAGCTCATTTAGAATAATAAAACCCACTTTTCAACTGAATACCCTGGAGTGTTTAATATTTCAGTTTTAATAATGTGGCAAATGGATCTAGAAACTGTGGATGTTTGGTGCCCAGGTGCAATAAAAAATCCTTCCTGTGGACCATGACTTTCCAAGAGCCTGGGTGCCCAGGTGGCTTAGACAGCATCCAGCTTGGTGAGCAAATTAAGAGTAGAGGAAAAATGTCTTTTCCCCCTTCCTGTACCTTCTTTGTTAGATTATTTTTAAGGAACTATGGAAAAATGCTTCAAAGGTGGCATTTCACTCTCTTGCTAAAATGCATCCAGTTCTTCTACCCCAACAGTGTCAGCTCCTTTCCTGGGGACAGTGACATACTGGGCTGCCTGAGATCTGTCCTCTGTCAGAATACACAGAACCAGCTCATCCCGTTAAATTTAAAGGGAAGGTTGGGAACCTTACACTGCATGGGAGATTTGTGCCTCATCACCATGCACAGGCATAAATGCAAACTCTTAGGAGACATCAGTCCTGTACAAAGTATTTGATTTGCCTAATTTAAGCAAAGACCTTAGAGATTTGATTTAGACTTCCTGGGTGAGACTCTTCATGGGTTTTTCTTGGGAGATTCATGGCACTGGAGGCTGAAAGCACATTAGGTGAGGTACCATGCATCTATCACTGGCCAATAAATGTTGCCCAGCTCATTTCTGTTTGCAACCTCATAACTTCTGTTTTGCCAAAGCACGTCTTCCAGGAAGACATCCTGCCTTCATCTGAAGACCTCAAGAGATAGCAAATCCAATTCTGCTTTTATAACGTGTAATCACCCCCATCACTCAGCCCGGTGCCACGGTGCCGGTTCCATTTAGCTGACATGCAAACACCATTAGGGCTTGTTAAAGCATTAGAACTACTGGGAGTTTGCTCTGGACTGCTTTGGAGTAGACTCACATTTTCATGAGAGCATTGCCAGTATTTTTGCATCTATAATTTGTGACATTTTTCTGTGTGACCCTGAAATGTTTAAAAACTTCAAAAGAATGGCAAAGATCTGCTGTATTGTCTGGAAATGCAGGATCAGTTACTTTAGTTCATACATACACCTTTTTTCTGAGTCATGGTGCAGTAAAACCATTAAAATTTCCAAAATTTTCTGTATCAGCATATTAAAACCTGCATGATCTGAAGCATTCATTTCTTATTATTATGGCTGCTTATTGTTTAACCTAAAAATACCATGAGGATTTTTGTAATACCCTCACTTGTTGATTCCAAAAGAACTTGATGCTTGTTTGCTATCTAGACCCGTGATTGTAAAATATTAGAATAAAATGGGGGCAATTTATTGTCGAGATCAAATTTTCTCTCAGCAGGATTAAAACTGCCACAGCAGTAAAGAGTTTACAAACTCACTAAAGAACTGTAATAACTTCCCTTCCCACTGCCGGGTCAAGGAAAGGTAATACATGTTTCTAATCAGCTTTGAATTGAACTCAAACTGTAGGGTTTATTTCACTTTAATCCATATGTGAGTTCACGTTAAAGGTAAGAGAAATCACAGGACTGCAAACATGCAGTAGAGTTAATTAAATTCTGTGGCTCCTTTTGGAAGAAGCCCTGGCTCTGTTTATGTGTGAAGGCTTCCAGGGTGCTCCTGAAGGCAAAACCAACTGGCAAGTGGCTCAAAGGGTGCAGCAAGGACAACAGCACATGAACTTACAGGGACCAAGTACATTGAGAAAAAATCTTGCAACGCTTGGGAAATGTTTATTTCTGCTGACCTGTAAAAGCCTACACCACCCCACCAGCCCCCCCTGCCCCCAATAAAAAAAGCTTTCTTCTTTCCCCTTTTCCTCTCTGCTCCAGAAAAAAGCAGCTATAGTTCCTCAGGTGCTGGGGCACTTGGCGGAAATGCAGCACGTTGTCAGCTCAGACCCAGATAAGACCTTTCTCCAAGCCAGTCATCACTGCAAATGAACCTTTTAGTAAAGATAAACATGTATTATTTTTCTTTCTCTGTTTTCCACTTACTGTGGGAATTGAGCTTGGTAGGTGGTTTTTTGTTGTTGTTGTTGTTGGTTTTTGTTTGTTTTGTTGTTTTTTGTTGTTTTCTTTTAATTTCTGGTTTTCTGTCCAATCTAATTTTAAATGTGTTCTGGAAGAGCTTCAGCTAAGTGGGAGAGACTGTTTATGTGCTTACAGTTAAGTCTTCATTTCACTGCCTTGCAGAACTGGGACCTGAGCTCTGGCCACCTTGCAGGATCAGGTGCACTAAGCCCTTGCTTGTGCTTTTGGCAGGTCTTGTTCAGAGACACTGTGCAAACCTCAGCCCCTGGCTGCATGCACCTGGCAGGGGAGTCAGCTTGAAGCCATAAATGCTTATTTAATGTTCCTTTTTTCTCTTTCTTCCACATCTGAGATGAACTCTTGGATCATCTCAGTATTGGCAGCAGTGTTTGGTGCAAGTCAAAATGGAACAGGTTGCCCAGGGAGGAGACAGATGCCACATACCTGGGAACATTTGAGGTCAGTTTGGATGGGGCTCTGAGAAACCTGATGTAGTTGAAGGCTCTTTGCAGGACACCTGGACTAGACGACCTTTGAAGGTCCCTTTAAACTCAAACTATTTTATGAGTCTATGATTCCAGGACAGTTGTGACTCACTCAAAATCTCCATATTACTGGGGACATGTTAGATGTGGGACCTGGGGATGAGAGGTGACTGATTACTGCAGGGAGGGTGACACATTTTTGGTTCTGCATGTGGCCATGAAACCGTGTCCTTATCATTGTGTTAGGCTGATCAAAAAGGTACAAACCTCAGGAGAACATGTTTTGTATGTGTTTTGTTGAATAGTGGATTTCAGTCACTGTGAATCATTTGGAAAGTTAAATGTTCACCACAGCACCCAACAGAAAGAGCTCTCTCAGTGCTCTGGGTTCTGGTTGTTGATACTTGTCTGGAGTCCCTGCATCCAGGGCAACAGAATTTTCTACCCATGTGAATCTGACAGTGAAAGGGTTTTCTGTCTAAAAATGCAACATATTTCACAATGAATTGCATGACACGTGTGAGGTTCTGGAAAAGCAAGCCTTTCTCAAGAACTAAAGTGTAACATTTTAAAAATACAGATTTTAAAATATTGCACCGTGTATTCATTTTATCTCATGCAATAAAATAAAAGTCTCCCTTAAACAGTTTTATTATTCCTAAACTTCCCACAAAATATCAGTGAAAATGCAAGTCACTTAAGCATCAAATACTAGATTTAGTGCCTCCTGGAGGATTTCTTCATGGCTTTAACAGGCCTCAGATCAGGGTCTGCAAGATCATCTCCTGGGATGCCAATGGCAACTGCCCTTTCTAGGTAGGCTTGGAGCTTCACCTCCTGCAAAAACTCATCCACTCAACAAAGGACTCCTTCAGACTTTGCTGAGAAGAGCAGGGTTTGTGCCAAGGAGTTCTCTAGTTTGTCATAACCATTTTAATGGTTCTCATTTTCCTGTATTCCTCTGCTCAGATCCTTGCAAGAGTACTTGAAAGTTATTTGTCCTCAAGGGCATAGATCTGCGAAGAGGCTGTTTTCACAGACATGCCCATAGCCTTTCCCATTTCTTGTCCTAGCTACTTAATTTTCCCTCTATGGAGAAATGTCCTTGGCTACTCCAAGCTTCTGTTTCCTGAAGTTTCCTTGTTTGCCAGCTCAGAGGCTCAAGTGCTCAGTTCTCGGTGCTTAGAGGTGATTTCAAAGCAGATCACTGTGATTCTTCTTCTCATATAAACACTTCAAAATTACTTCAGCAAACTGAAATACTTGTACTTCAGTAAAATGGCTTTTGATGATGATGATCTTGTGTTCTGTGCATCCAAGTACCTTTGACTCAGATGGTGTTCTTTTATATAACAAACTTTTCTCTTAATAACTTCCTGACTGCAAATTCAAGTTTTCTTTTGGGCAAATTTGGAGATATGAGCATAGTCCTGTTTTCTCTGTTAACAGAAAAAAATTCTTTTCTTATAAACTCCCATCTCAGACTTAGTGAGTTTTTTATATTGCTTTGGTTTGTAGCATTGTCCGCTCATGGAAACGAAGCTTGTTCATGTCTTGCTAGTCTAGCTTTTATTATCACATACAGTTTTTATTTTTTTACATCTGTCACCTTTCTTTACCTGCGTTGATCTATCAGCCTAGGATTGAGGAAAATCAGTTCCAGGTTTGAAGTAAAAAGAGTCTTTTGTGACATCCATAACTACATCCATTCTACTTGGACTCCATAAACGTGCAGTTCACCACCTCATTGCAATCCCAGTCTCTCTCTTTATGCTGGTGACTTTCCTTGGTCACATTTCTGAGGTCAAATACCAAGAAAAGGCTAATATCAAAAGAGAGAAGGCAAGAAGGCCGACTCCATATCATTCAGCCTGAATCTGTATGTGCTCTTGCAAGGAACAGATCATTAACTTTTGCAATGCAGCTGCTGAGAGATGTCTTGAAATACTTCAGCTCTCCAGTCAGGGTGATAGCAGCTCATTAAAGCACAGTGTCTGAGCCCTCTGTTCAAAGAGGGTTTGGAGATCACTGCTATTTCTCCCTTCTGTTACCACAGAACCAGGAAGGAAATAGAGCTCGGCTGATATTTTATGTCCTTGTGCAGAATGTGGTGACCTCGGAGTTGAGGCACTTGCACAGACATACTTGTCCTGTAAAAAAGCAATCAAGGGTTCATTGCCCAACACAGGAACCTCTCAGTGCCCATTGGGTTAAACTGGAAATGGACTTTCTTCTGGGAGCTGCATTAGGAAGATAAATCTGTAAGAGATACTTGATATTCTGTAACAAACTGAGATTTACATTTAAACTAGAAAAATCCATCCTTTTTCTTCCTTCTGCCTCACCACTGCTGCACCTGAGGCACTTCTGAACAAGTCATTTTGCATCAGTCTCACATCCAGCAGAGCCACATGAAGAGCTGATGAAAGTCCACTTTATGAGCTGATTATAAGTTTAGTCATTACTCTGAGCTGAAGATGTTCATATTTGTGGCATATGTTTAGTCCAAGGATCTTTACAGATGAGAGTTAGGTGCTGATGTCTGCCATGCTTGTTCCTGAGCTGCTCCATTGCTTTCGTCAGTGATCCCACATTTGTGCATGCGGTGGCTTTTCCCTGTTACTGGGTATGAGCAGCATGCAGATGGTGGATATAGAGAAGTTTTGCCTAATGACCATGATGAGTTCCTGGAGGCAAAACCTAAGTGTAAAATCAGGCTATTCCATGAAGAAATGTGTCAGAACCGTGTATGTATCCAGTGAGTCAAATAAAGGCATGTGAACATGTTTCCCTGGGGCATCTGCAGGGGAGGGATTCAGCCTTCTTCCTTCTCAGGAGTGTGTGAATTATCTGGGGTGCAGCAGGTACATCTTGGACATAGCTCCCAGTTACCAATACTCAGGGATTTGGGTGTGATCCTTTGTCTCCAAGGTGTCCGTGCTGCAGTTCCTGGGGGATGAAGAGCTCAGGGAGCCCTCACAGCCTGCACCTTCCCCCTCCTTAAGCTGAATTTCATGCAGAGCTTGCGATCAGCACAGCTGCCATTACGTTTCTGGGTGAAATTCCAGGTCTGGAGCAGCGCTTGTAAAGCCTTCACCGTTTCATGACCTGGGTAATAAAGAGAGGCAGGGGAAGAGGGAGCTCTTCCCTCCAGGGACCCACAGCAGCAGAGGGCATTGGAGGGGCTCAGACCAAAATCTGTGGTGGCTTGGGGAGTAGGTGAGAGGGCATCCTGATCACAGCCCTGCTTTCTGAAATGTGCTTCCTCTCATTTGGTCCATCAGGTTTATAAAACTTGCAGGCAAGCTGCAAGGACCATCTGTTTTCCAGGGACTTCAGGGATGAGTGGAGCAGGGAGGAGGAGGAGGAGGCTTAAGGGGTAATTGAAGGTCTTGCAAGTGCATCTGGTTTTCTTTGCGGGAGGAGTGGGTTTAGGCAGGCTCTTTGTCTACAGCCACAGATTGTAAGTGATGTGGTATATTTTAATGCATTGTGGGGTGGCTGGATGACTTGGTAAGACCTGATGAGGCTCATTTCACAGACCATGCAAAGATGTGCTGCTGCTGCTGCTGCTGCTGCTGCTGCTGCTGCAACACGGGTCTGTCAGAAACAAGGAGGGAGAGAATAGCCAGGAGAACAGCACCAGGCTTGGCTGGGCACCAGGGAACTTGCCTTGAGCTGGACTTTTGCCTTAAACAGGATTTTTTCTGACTTAGATTCCCTCCTTTTCATGCTCCCAGGCTGACGTGGTTAGAAGGAAGTAGAGCAAAACCAGTCTAAAAGCAGAAAAGATGACACAGTGCTGAATCAGAGGGGCTGTAATGGATAGAGGGAACCTAAACAGCAAAGAAATTATGTGTCCAGAGGTTTTCTTTTTTCTGTGTAGTCTGTTGTCTCCAAAGATGACAAAGGAACAGTATCTCTGATGAGACTATTGCCTTACAGAAGGTTGAGAACATATATTGCATTAATTTTCATTGCATTTTGTCTGAAGTGACTTGAAATATGTTTCTATAACCAACCAAGCTCATTCTTAACTATCACTATTGCACATTCAGCAAGAATTTATAGTCAGTGTTAGAAATATACATATCCTCACCTATTATTTGTGCTGAAAGCCTCTGTCCTGGAAAAAGAATTGCACTTTCTAATGCTCACCCTGCTCACTGTGAATCAGGAGCTGGGATGAGCACACATACATCCTCTCTTGCACTGGCCATGAGGGTCTAGGAATGTTTATTTTTATGCAGAAGAGCTACTTCTCCTATCTTGATCTCTCAGTCCACGGGAATAGATCAGCTTTGGTCCCTACATGGAAAGACCTGCAGAGTGGAGCAGATGCTGTGGGATGTTTCCAGAGTGAGCAGCAGTCCTGGGCAGAAGCAGCAATCCTGAACCACACACTGAATTGTGTCCCTGCCACAATCAGGCTGTGGCCACGTCAAAGGGCTCCCTGCAGACACCCTGCATCCTGCACGAGGTGCTGAGGGCTGGGGAGCAGCTGGGGATCTGCTCTTGGTGGGTCTTGCAGCCCTCCTGGCATCCTGTTGGTGCATGGGGAGATGCTCTCCGTAGGGCCTGGAGCCTCCTCTGCAGCCCAACCTTGTGCTTGTGCTGCCTGTTCTTCATGTCCTGCAGTACCTCCCGTGTCTGGGACACGAAATGGAGCTGACAAGCTGATTGAGGAAGATCATGGCTAATGAAGCAAATAGGGGGTCAGCTGAGAAGAGCCGGCAAAGGGAACATCAAAGATGTGATTCTCACCAGTGTTATTCGATTGCACTAGGCAGAGAGAGGGCAAATTTGCTCTCAAGGAAGCAGGAGCAGCTCCTCTGAAGTCTGCTCATTCCAAATTTACCTTGATGGATTTGAGGGCCAAAACTGGCCTAAAAAAATTTATGAAGGCTTTGGGACAGATGATGCTTTTCTTGAATATGTGGAGGGGAGGGAGCAGGTATTTCCCTCCCTTAAAAAACTTAAGCATAATATTGGGGAACAAAAAAAGACAAGAAAGTGATAGAGATAACAAATAATTCCTGTGCAGCTGCCTGGCCTTTTGTCTGATCTTGGCTATATCTGTCCCAACAATGAAATCACAGCATCTCTGCACTCCTTGTTCCCTGCTCCCAGTGGAGACGCCCTGGGGACAATAATGGCTTTCTCCAAACCGGTGTGTTAAACAGAGCTGTGCTCTCTGTGTCATCTCTGCAGGCTCCTGCATGGGAAGGTGTGGGGTGTCAGCCTGCAGCACCCACAGGTGCTGCACTGGGACGCACTTGGCTCCACAAATGCTTCAGGCAGCAGGAGCTCCATTTCTGTGAGGTGGGTTTGTAAATCCCTGAGGATAAGCTGAGCTGTAAGACAGCAAGACTGCAAGAAAACATTATCTGTCCACACAGGAAAGCCACAGAGGGGCCTGCACGCTCTGCTTGGAGCTGGGGCACACTGTTCAATTAAAAATAGGGACTGAGTTAGTTTTGTTAAGAGATTTAACATCTTCTGTACATTGCTGATTTGGTTCCTGAAGAGTAAGTAACATAACACATGCTACTCTTCTATTTCATGGTAATCCTCACCCTTTGTTGTCAGAATACAAGCCAAAGGTGCATATTTTTCAAGGAATTGTTTGAATTACTTTCCTCATCCTGATTACTTTTCTTCACTTTTTCCTTCGTCAACCATCCTTTGGGTATTAACCTTGTATTTATGCTGACATTAACCAGGGTCAGCATCAGAAAATGCTCTTGCTCTTGCTTTTGCTCAGCCACCTGGAGAAACAGAGAAGGGAGACAGTACCAGACACACACTAATTTCTAACATGTGTTTCCTGCCAGTACTGGCCTCTGCAGCTCAACCACATAAGTCACCCCGGGAATAATTGCTGTTTGAGTACAGTCTGGGGATGTTGAAGAACCTGAGAAAGCTCTGCCATGGAGAGTGAGTGTCCTGCTGAACCTCAGCAGACTGAAGGCAAGGAGGCAGACTTGGTACAAATGTCACGGTAATTGGTGATGTGCAAAAGATTCAGTTTGGCTTCATCTGAGCTACTTACATAAGTCAGTTGAATAATAAAAGGAAACAGCTGTAAATTGGGATGAATATTTCTATCTGGGATAACCTCCCCCCTCTGTTTGAATATTAATAGTGAAGCCTGGCTGGTTGGGTTTCTGCTGTCCACACTATTTTCAAAAGATCCAGCAGCATCAGAAATGGTTTGGATTGCTTTTGTGGTTTTTCTGGACACATGAGGTTGAGCTTGTAGACTTTTGTCTTACGCTGTGCCCTGGGATGGGCTGGGGCTGTGGTGTATCCCTGGCTTGGAGCAGACATGACTTTTGATGCCAGTGGCCTGATTCAGCTCAAATGGTGAAGGCATCTGACCTTCAGTAGCTGCACAGAGCTCCTGGGGGTTTGGTGACCTGGAAAAGAGGCTGTTAAGGAATGAGATGATTTTGTGACTATTTATTTAACTTTTGTCTGCAAGTGGATAAATGATATCTCATATAAGAAAGCCACTTATGTCTGACACCTTCTCTGCATGTCTGTAATTTTCATTGCTATATGGCATAACCCCAACACTTAGAGTGGGATTTTTCCCAAGTGTTTTACCTCGGCCCATCTTTTTTCCCTTACTGGAGCAGATGGGAATTTTGCTGTTGCTTTCAGTGTGAAGAAAGTTTAAATCTGGAAAACCCAGCAGTCTCCTGTGGCAATTGGGTCATGGCATGTGATGGGAGCTGTTTTGTGCCTGTTTAAGGAAAGACATATTTAAACATAAGCCCAGTTCAAACTCACTGCACGTCCCAATTACTTCAGAGCTGAACCTGGCCAGGAGCACTGCTCACAGCTGAGACCATATTCCTCATAATTTTGGAAAGGAAAAAGCTGCAGAAACTTTTTACCATTTGTAAATTAGGACAAAGCAGCCCAAATCAGCCCCTGATTTCATGTGGAAGTGAGTTTCCTAATGCTTGTGTCTCTCCCTGTGCCTGCACTCTCCTGCTTCTCTTGCCCTCCTGCAACTTGTGAATCTAGTGATCAATTTGATACAAATTGAGCAAACGATAAGAAAGCTCTGAGATACTGAAATATTAAAAGTTTGTGAGACCTGTTTATAATGGCTGAGAAACATTACAGCACTAGGCTTGCACAGATGATACTCTGGAGTCTCCATATGTGATCGGCCCCAGGAAAGACTGAAGCTCCTGCTTCACCTTTAAAATTAATCACCAGAGAAAAAGCAGAGAGATCCAGACTTTATTAGTTTTGCTGTTCACAGACTAACTCACTGTGTTAAAGCTCGTGAAGAAGTTAATATTCTCATTTTTAGCTTTCTACAGGGGCGGGGCGAAGGTGTTTAGCAGTGGGAATCTAGTTTCTTCTAAGTTTTCTGCCAGATTCCTGGTCTGTAATGTCAGAAACTTTTCCTATGCCAAGCTAGGAAGCTGATGCTTTTGGATGCATCCTTTGCAGCAGCAGCAACTCCCCATGCAAGGGATGCAGCTCCTGGTAAGCCCCTGCCTGCCCCTAGAGCTCTCTTCATGGCCACTGCTTCTCCTGGAAACTTACTGTGAGGACAAGGAAAACCAAGGGCTGAACTTCTGGAGCTCTTGAGGGGGAACCAGCCTTGCCAGCTTTTCCATTATGCTATTTGTTACATCATCTCTTATTTCAGTAGATGTGAAACCTAAAAGGTAAAAGGATACTGTTGGAAATGTGGTATTGGAGGGCAGCCCTTCCCCACCCAGCTCTGCTTACCAGGCCTTGGAGCAGAAGGGATCACAATTCACTTCTGACTCTGTTTTTTCCATGCAGTAATTCCCACAGAAGTGTCCCTTCTTTAAGCTTTCTTGCTTTTGGTATTTCACTCCTCCTTGCCTCACTGCCGGGACTATGAAACCAGCTTGTGGCTTTTCATTTTCCTAAGCTGAGTTTCAGCCAGTGCTGCTCATGGGGCTTTCCAAAGATAGCCGAGGTGTGAGTTCTGCTGCGGCTCCATCCCAGCTGCCATAATACCATTCCTTCCCCTGTCACTCCCTTTTCCTGGAGTTGGGTGTTTGCAGGACTGAAGGAAGGAGAGACGTAGACTGGGAGGAGACCTCAAGCCCATCAGGTCTGTTCACACTTTCCATCAGCTTGCTGGGCTTGCCCAGCCACTCTGGCTCCCAGAACAGCTTTTTCTCCCCCATTTCAGTAAGCTGGGAGCTGCAGCTTTGGTTTTCTTTTGGTTTTGTTAGAGTTATTGTATGTGCTAAGTGCCTCACAGATGTGTAACGATCCTCAAAGGGCAATTCTTGAGTAGCTGCCTTCACCAGCAGATCTCCACACGCTTTCCAAAAAGGGTTGACATCACTGCTCTGGTTCTCAGTGGGGAAGCTGAGGCACGGAGCAGGTCTGTGTTCAAAAAATGTGTAGATGTGGCACCTGGGGACACGGTTTAGTGGTGGGCTTGGGAGTGCTGGTTAAAGGCTGCACTCAATGATCTCAGAGGTCTCTTCCAACCAAAATGATTTTGTGATTCCAGGCAGAGGCTGACCTGGGAAGGGAAGCGTGGTGTCCTGCATGCTAATGGTAAGCATCTCTCAAGCCACACTGCCTGGAGTGTATGAATGTTCCCTGCTGGAATTCACAAGCCTCCTCTGTGTGGGGACATGGAGCTGGCAAGGTTGGCTTCTTATTCACCTTGTGCCCAGGACTTGCTGGTCCCTGAAATCCTCAGCCACTTTTTAAATGCTGTCAGTCAGTTATTCCTTGTGGGCCACCAAGCAGGGATTTCTCATGTTGGGTCCCCTGTTAATTAACAAGGTTTAACAGGACCTGGGTTATCAGCCAGAATTAAGGCTTTGCTTCAGCAGTAGCATGTGCCCCATCCATGACTGCAGTGACAGGGACACACAGGACTGGCACAGGCCAAGGGTGGGGCTGGGAGGCTGGGCAAAGGCAGCAAAACACAGCCAAACTCCGTGCTGTTTTCACCTGCAGGACTGTTAAGGTATACAGCCAGAGCCCAGGTTGTGCTGGTCACTGACCCAGGGAAGGGCTGATACCACCACACAGCTGCACGTTCCTCTCATGGGGTTAAGTCAGGATTTTAAAGCCCTCATTTCAGGCCATATTCAAACCTGCAGTTACTCTTTTATATCCTAGCCACTGCCTGTGATATGGAAACATCGTTTATCACTTCCAGAGTGCTCTGGTTCTGCATAAACCCCCAGCGCTTCAGCTGAGCCTACTTCTGAGCAAAAAGGCACCCAGTCCAGGCTGCCCCTGGGGCTGCGATGGCTCCTGGGGCAGCCCCAGCACTGCGTGTCTCCAGCTCTCCTACACTGGGGCTGTATTCCATTTGCATTCCTGACTCAGCCTTTAAAAATCCTCCTTGCTACTGCACTGTGAATGGGTGAGATGATTGCATTTTACTCTAGTTCTCTTTTCATGCTGCAGCTTGTTTTCATAACCAAATAAAATATCTGCTGACATGAGCATCTTCTTTGGGGACCCTATGCTGTGTCCCCTCAGTGATACCCACGTGCCTTTCTCTGAGTGTGGACATGCAGCTTTGTTGTCCTGGCTTTTGTCTCACCTCCTCAGGCTGACCCCAGTAATGAGGAGTTGATTATTCCCAGAGGCAAAATGTGAGTTCAAAAGCCGCTGCTCCCTCCAGGTGGAACCCGGCCACGTCTGTCACCCCACGGGCACCATGGGGCACTGCCAGCGGGCAGATCTGTGTGGTGTTTCTGGGGCTGTTGTCACCTGGCTTTCCTAAAAGATATATATATATATAAGGGTGTGTGTGTAGGTATATATATATATATCGCTCAGTGTTCACCCAGGAACAAGGAGATTTCCACTGCTGGAAATTCAGCTCACGCATTCCCCACTGCAGCAATCCAGCGCCGGTCACAGAAGAGCTGGGAGAGGAATGCTTCGCGCTAAAAATAAACACAGGAAGGCTGGCTATCAAGACCTTCTTCTGCCTTGCTGTGCCAGCTTAAAAGGCTGCAGCTCACAGGATCCTTTCCCCGCAGGCGCTGGCGGGCTCGGGATGCTGCCCTCGGGCTGGGGCCGCCGCGGCGGTGCCGTGCCCTGCCCTGCCGTCCCTCTCTCGATGTCCCTGACATCGGGGATGGATGTAAGGCGCACTGCTGCCGGATTCCCTGGGGATGGAGCGGCGGGAGCGTGTGCCTGAGCTTGGCGCTGCGCCGCAGCCCCGGCATCAGCAGCGCCGCAGTGATGACACGAAGCGGGCGGCCGGAACGCCCTCGCTCCGGGGATCGGCGCTGTCTTTCTGCACAGCCCGGGGATTTCCGGTTCATTTTTTACTGTAACTACCTTCTGTGGTCCATAAACTATATTGTTTTCATTTAATTCTCGGAACGTAATGAATTTCTGTGGGCTTGTTTGCTGTTCGATGTAATATCTTTGCTAGATGTGAGGTTTATTCCACAAGCTAGTTATAAATTCGTTCAGACTCGCAATTGTTTCATCTTGGGAGCAATCAATAAAAAGAAACATGAGGGAGATTTTAGACCCTTCACATCCACTGAAATTCAGGGATGTAAATCTGTCGTCTGGCTTTTTTTTTTTTTTTTCCCCTGAGTGCTGAGTAATGTTGGAAAAATGTTAAACCTTGTACTAGTACCTCAATGTGCCTGTGGAATGGCCAGAGTGTGAAATTCTCCCTTCTTTATCCCCAAAAGAGTCTTCAGCATAAAAAAGCTCATTGGGTGTTGTGCAGAGGCAATGAAAAGCTGCCAAAAATGGAGGGTGTAACAGTGTTAGGGTCTGTTCCTTGGACAACCATCCTTCATGCCCTTTCCTCAGCTCAGTCTACTCCACCTTATCACACCATCAAGTGGATAATATCTATTTTTTCCTCAGTTTCCTGACGATTTAGGATAAAAGCTAACCTCCCTGGAGCTAATCTGCAGCTGTGCCTCCTAGCAGAAATACCCAGACTAAAGCTAACATCTGGCTGTCAGCAAATAGATTTAGAACAGCAGATATATATTTAATTTTCTAGATTTATCCCCTTTATTTTTTTGCCAATAGAGAGAACCTGAGGAGCTGCTGGTGACTCTTTTGAAAAGCTTGCCAAAAAAATGCCTAATTTCTCTTCTCACTTGTGCAGGCCAGTTGCAGATTGCTGGTGGTGCAGTTTGGCATAAATAAAAGCAAGATCAGTCACAGGCTCCCGAGGTCACCCGGAGCCACCTGGGAGACTCCACGGCATCCTGGTGTTTTTAGATCAGCCTGGGGATGCTGCTGCTGCTGCCATCAGGTGCTGCTCAAGAGGAAATAAAATTATGGTAATCCAGCCCACCTTTCTCATGGCCACGCATGTTGCTGGTTTTTCTCCTCAGGATTGTTTCTAAAGGAGTTCACAGCCCTTTTATCCATGCACATGTGTGTTGTGTGCCAGCGAGCTGGGCTCGTGCTCAGGTAACACCACCTGGAGGCATGCAGGAGCTCAGGGCAGGAGCCTGCAGCTGGGGGCCAGCAGAAGCAGCCCCACAAATTCCCTACAGGCTTGCAGCACCCCACTCACTGCTCACAAGCTCTCCTTGCTGCCATGGGATCCACTGTGGTGCTGAGAGCTCCATTTTTCTTCTTGCATTCACACAGAGATGCTAATGAATCAGAATTGCATTAAGCCTGGGCTGAATTTTATTCTGTTTGAAGGCCAGACTGCAGAAAGGTTGGGGGTTTTTTGTTCGTTTGTTTGTGGGTTTTTTGTGGGTTTTTTTGTTGTTTGTTTGTTTTTGTTTTTTTGGCCTGGAGGTTGTTTTGCTCTGGATTTGAGAAAAACATGGAGCATGAAACAGCAACAATAGCTTGAGAAGCCCCTAGTCCCACTGTCTTGAGATGTTGTGATGACTGTTTGAGTGCTCTTCACCCATTCCAGTGCAGACTGAACAAAACTCACATGGACCATTATTGATACAGACGATTAAGTGGATGATGAATTAATTTACAAGAGCAAATTCTACACCTACAATGCCAGCCCTGAGATGCTTTAATAATAAGCCAGATCTTGCCACTGAATTCAGGAATAATTTAGGACCTGGTGCCATTCATTAAAAGTAGCAAAGTCTTTTAGCAGCAGATGAATGAATTTGTATTGATTTTGTATGTTTTTGTTGCCTCCTTCTCAGCTCACTTTCAACCTCCCATCCCTGAGGTGTAGTGATGGAGCAGCAAGCTAAAGTCACAAGCACCAGGTGAAATGTGGACATTTGGTGTTCAGTGTCTTTAAAATTTCACAGCTTTGTGTGGATAGCCTTAGGGGGTTTAGCCGAAATACAAAAAGAAAGGCCAGAGATATGAAAACCCAACATTTAATATGGGTCTTCCACCTCCTCAAGATTTTGCCCCTCCATGCTGACTCCTTCAGTGAGGTGCTGGGTGGGCTGAGGCAGGACAAGGCCCAGTGTGACCCCACTGCTGAGCATGGGGCTCTGAGAGGGTGGAATGGGTGCCAGGGGAAGATGGACATGGAGCTTCAGGCACAGGATTTAATTCTTTGCCTGCAGTGTGTGCTCTGCTCCCCTGCTGGAATGAGCCGTGTCAGTGAGGCCAGGCTGCTCCTGTGTGTGCAAACACAAGGATTTACACTCCCCGTCTGGAGAGCTGTGGAGCAGGCAGCCCCACTGAATGGAGATCTGGAATAACTGGGAGTGAGCCTGGGTGTGAGCACAGATGTGGAATTTAATTTTTTTTTCTTTTTGTTTGAAGAATCTGTGATCTCAAGGGGGAGGAAAAAACTGGCAAGAGACTCATTCCTGATTTTATTTGTGTTGAGGAAATGTCCCAGCACACAAGTTGTCACGGAAACTTGGAGGAGCATGAAGCAGAGCTGGCTGCTGGGCTGCATCCCACCATCATCCCTGTGGTCACAAGGGGGTCCTGCTGGGGACCTGTCCTGCTGTGGATGGGCAGGTGAGGGGCTGCAGCTCCACTCATCCCACCCAGCTGGTGAAAAGGAGCCTCATGCAGCTGCACACCCTCCCTCGGTGCTGCTCCTGCCGGAGAAGTGATGGATTTGCTGGTGTGCTTAAAAATCCCTGATTAACTGGAGGCAGTGGGAATCTCATGTGCCAGGTCCACACAGGAGAATTTGTTCCGTAGTAATTTGTGCTCAAATGGAAATCATCAAATACACAAACTCGTTCCTTATGGTTAATCCAAAGAAACCAAAAAGCAGTAAGGAAGCACATTTGGAGGACAACTCAAACCCACAGCTCTGGCTGTGCTGGCTCACCCTGCCCCACCTGCCAAAAAGGGTTAGAAATGCAGTGTGGATCCCAGGGCTTTGTTCTCCCCAGAAGTTGAGGAAAGTCCATGAAATAGGTGTGTTCACCTGGTGTTTTTCTGCTTCCATTTCAGATCTGTTCAAGGCACACAGGAGGGAAGGTACATGACAAAATCACTGTGGTAACAGACCTGGGGCTGGTTCACTTGGATTTTTCAGTGGAAATTTGGACTTGAATCCTTGTTTCCCAGTCTGATGTAAGGTTGTCTTCTGGCTGAGTTTTCTTCAGCATTTGCAGCCTTTTTTTTTTTAATTTTTTTTAAAATTTATTTTTGGCCTGTTTTGAGGGGGATTCTTTGTAACCTGAGATCCAAAACCCAGCCCTCTGCTCTGTGAAGAGGCTCACAATTTGCAGTCCAGGGGAGCTGCTGCTCTGCATCACATCTCCTGCCTGGGGCCACCCACAGGCTGCTCCTCCATGAACATTTAGAAAGAGTTTACTCACAAAAATGTTCTCCCTACTGGCAATAATCAGAGCTCAATTAATGCCCAGAAGTGCAACGATGGGCACTTTGCCTTGCTGTGCCAATGATGGGCCCTATCCTGTCCCACACACCAGGGTTGTGTCTGGCCCTACTGACATCAAGGCAGAAATCCTCATCCCCTGGGTGTATTTCATCCCCACTTTCATTTCACACTGTTTCTCATCTAATACATTAAGTTATTAATCTTCTTTATTCCCACTTCTCTTCTGCCCCCCAGTATGTTTATTTAATGCATTGATGCCCCTGATCTGGTTGTGCAAATGACTCTTCTGTTTATAGCAAGTCCACAGCAAATCAAATCTCCAGGTGAGGACATGGAAGCTTTGTATGGCAGCAGGGAATTCAGGCCCTTTCTCCCTCTCAGCGTCTGCCTCATTTATATCTCCAAATCTGTGTCTTGCCTTAAAAAAATCCATGATGATACATTGCCTCTTCTGGATCTACTGTCAATAACACAGTTAGTTATAACCCGTTAATTAACTGTAAAATCTAATTACTTAAAATTCAGTCCTTTCCTGTGATTTTGCTGTTGCAGGAGAATGCCAAATAATAGCTATGCTTTTCAATATACACTCATTTTATTTTTCTTGGGGAACATACAAAAGTTATGTGTAAATATTTCTTTCTCCAGCAAGCTCACTTTATTATCCCTTTTCCTTTAGCTTTCATTAAAAACTGCTCCTGCCCCTTCTTTAGTTTGAACATATAAATAAATAATGCTTGATTCAAACAACCTCAGCCATAAAAACCTGCTTGAAAAGAAACTCAGGCAACTACCACATCTGGAATAATAGTCAACATATTTTAGAAAGAGACTTCATTTTTCTCACACAGGATACTAAATCATGATGGCTACATGTGCCAGAAATAACACAGTGGGATATGACTATGGGAGGACGTGAACCTATAATGAGGTTCAATAAAGTACTAATCTTATAGGGTAATGCAATCTGGTTTGCTTTTGCTTAAAGAAAAGCCTGTGTGAGTGTGTGTGTGTGTTCACACACACTGGTGTGCCCACAGCATTGCTGCCTCCGCACCATGCAGGAGGGCCATGCATGGGGATGGGCACTGCAGCCCCAGGCCTGCTGGAAGGTTGGTGTTAGGGTTTCAGGGAGCCACAGAGCCTAAAGCTCCAGGGACAATGGAGCTGGGAAAGGCTTTGCAAGGGCATCATGGCAGGGCCTCAGCATTGCTGACACTACGCTGTGTTAATGGGGGCCATCCCTGGAGATGGGGCTCTCAGCAATAGCACGAGATGCCAGGAGGGTTAGGGTTGGGGCTGAGAGAGTCAAAGAGCCTACAGCTCCAGGAACAGTGGGGCTGGAAAAGGTGTCCCAAGGCGATGCCAGCAGGGCCCCAGCATTGCTGCCCCTACATCTTTCTGATCTGCACCAGCCATGGTGTTGGGGACCTGAGTCCCAACATCAAACTGCCATTAGACTTAGGGTTAGGGTTAGGTTTGAGGGTGTTTAATCCAGATTCTGGTGTCTTCTTTCAAACTCTTTTCATTGTTTTGCAATGCAAATAAATATTTCAAAGCTCATTAGCTCTTTCCCAAATTAGCCTCATTCCAAGAAGGATGATGGATTCCACCTGCCCTATCATTTCAGTGGAAAGAAATCCAAGGGGACAATGTACTGTAATGAGAGAGGAAGAGCTTTACCATCTACTGAGCATCTCCAGAGGTGCTCAGCAGTTCAGCATGTTCTCTTCAGGTTTGTCACTATCCCTTTTCCTCCAGTTCATCTCCAGTTAGAAGGGGATCCTCTAATTACAGGACTGGGTTTTAAAATAATCCCTGATCTTGGGGAGATAAAAGACAAGTCTCTTTTTACACCTTGGAAATGGGACACAGATGAAGGTGACAACAGGAATGAGAAATATGGGGGAAAACTAACCAAAGAACAACTCTGAATTACAGAAGGCTCTTTCTAATGCTGAAAACCCATAGCCTGAAGTTGCTAAAAGAAAATGGAAAAATTCCTTTTCCTTCAGATGTTTTTTCTCTCTGTTGAGGAGGAAGACTGGCAGGAGTGGTTGTGTGCCCACTAAGAGGAGTCAGGGTTTTTCCTGGTTTTTTTTTCTCGAAATCCATTTTCCTAGTAATATCCTCCACCAGCTTCATCTCCACCATCCAGGGTCCAGCTGTGCATCTCTGGGCAGCATCTCTGGCCTGGAAGGATGATGCCAAGGTGGTTGCACACAGATCCAGGATGGAAGATCCCACCTTCCTCTTCCTTCCCTTCCCTTGCAGTTCTTGCAATCCCAGTGGAGGAGGCACTTTGCTTCTTTACTTCCAGCTGATGTGAAAACAGTAAAATAGATTGGCCAGGGCCCCAAATCTCTGGATCCTCATTTAATACATTATTATGGGATTATAAATGGACATTTTAATCCCACACCATTCTTCCTTCCCTTCACCAGCTTTATCTGCAGGAGACTGGTACAAATACCTTCAGCACTTGGGTTTCTCATGACACGTGGATACTTTGGCTTGGGGAATGCTGTCCCGGGTGGCTTTTATCAAACATAACTCAACCTTTCCCCAGACATCTTGATCGCCAATACAGTACCAGCCCCTCTGAGCACACAATTTACTATGCTGTAAATAAATCTAACTTCAACTGATAGATTTTTTGCCATGTAATCAGTCTGCTTTCATAAAAATTTCCTACTCTTGGCATTCATTCACATGTGCCTTACAAATGTGCACACTCTGTTGAATCAGATGTGTGGGAAATATATATTTTTTCCATATGGATCACAATATGCCATAAAAGGTTTTCCCCTGCCTCCCTCCCCTCTCCTAGCAGTCTCTTGAGAGCATATATCATAACAATTGAAATCTGATGAGAAAATGAAAAAATGCTTGGTGTTCATATCTTCCAAGTAGTTTTCCAGAGTCCTGCTGCTGACAGGGACATAAACCATCATCAGCACTCAAACAATGTTGTTACCTGAATATACAAAACAAAGCACAACTTGTTTCTTGCTACTGGAAAGAGGAAAGTACTGCGGCCAAAAAAGAAAAAAAAAAAGCCTTCAAATTGTCAGTCAGGCTATATTTAGCTGGAGAAGTTTAGCTGGAGAAGTTATCCGTGCTAGAAGGGAGAGTAGCCCAAAAAAGGGGTGCAGCCCATTGCTGGCATCTACCTGGCATGTGGAAGGAAAGCTGGAATATTCCAGTGCTTTTCTACCCTGGATGATGTCCAAGCTGGTGCTCACCCAAACCAGCATCACTCAGCCCTGGGTGGACTTCCAGACACGCTGGTGCATGGGCAGCATCCCGTGGGATAAAGCAGGGGCCAGGCCCCTGTTGGCAGCTGCAAAGGGCACACGAGCTGCTCGGTCTGCCTCCTGCTGTTGGATTCTCTCTGAGCCCTGCACCGAGGGGAAGGGGACAGAGCAGCCAGCAGGACCCTTCTTCAGACTCATCAAACCTCCAAGGTGACAGCGCTGAAGTCTTCCTGCAAGATCCTCCTAGCACTGGTCTGGTCTAACCTGTCCTCCTGACAAAATGGAACTAGTGAATTCAAAAGAAATAAACCAGTAAGAAGTCTTTCACTAAGATGTCACTCTTAAAAAAATGTTATCTTTGTAATTGAAACATCTGAAAATGACAAACTGTCCCCGGATGGCTCTGCAGACAAAAAAAATAGGTGATAACTGTTATGAAAACATCTCCAAATCATTCACTTCCTTCCCCAAATTTTGAAGTTATGCTATGAATCAAAAACCAAAATGCCTTGAAAATATCCATCAGGTTACTGTGTTTGAGGATTATTTTCCCAGAAACTACACTCTGGTCCAGGATATACCATCAGCTGGAAAAAGAGGATAAAACCTGGCATGGAGTTATAGTCTGTGAGTGACAGCAGCGTGCTCTGTGCAGCACCTCTGCTTTCCATCACAGGCAGGTTTAGCATCCTTGCTCCTGAATCTGTCCCCGCTGCAAACACAAGGACACTGACTGGTTCAGGGTCTTGTTCTGATTTGGACAAAATCAGCCACAGGACTGCAAATAAACCTCATGTCTCCTGATCCCATTCTGCTAACTAGCTGCATGTTCTTCCCCTGACAGGGTGCAGAGAGGGCTGTGCGGCAGAAAAAAGGAAAATCAGTCTCCTTCCAGCAACCCACTGGTACCCCACGGCATCTCCTCTCCCCGCTGTGAGCCACCTGCATCACCTCGGGGTGGCTCTTGAGAAGGAGCAGGGTTTGTGCATGAGCAGGAGGATAAGGTGGCTTTCCCACGCCGCAGCAACTACTGCCAGCTTTCTGGCTCCATCTTCTGGAAGTGAGACAAAGTAGAGATTTCTCAAAGCCTGAGCTTGTATAATGAGTTTATAACAATGCCCTGCAAATGTGGCCCCTGCAATATGGCTGGCACAAATGAATCCCTTTTATAATGTATGAAACTTGTAATTGATCTCTGTAAAACACCTCTGCAAGAAAAAGAAAGAATGAAACAAAGACACGGCAATGTTAAGGTGAAACCCAAGGCCCAGGTAAGCATTTCAGGGCTAAACCATGCAGGTTGGCTATGGTTTTTTGGGATGTGTATGACAACAAAGCCAACGGAGAAACTGTATTTTCTGTCTCCTCCTCCATTCCCCAATTGGTATGGGATGACAAGGGATCCAAAGCATAAAAGCACTGTGGTCACTCAGTGGCCTTTCAGTTAGGAAAAAGAAGAAGAAAAATAGCTAAGAGATTATTTCAGAGCTTTGCTGAGAAGCCTCAGCATGCACAGGATGGGGCATCCCCCGTGCACAGATCAGCAGCCCAGGTGTTGACATTTCCCCACCCAGTGTTGGGACGCTGCCTGGGGGATGCAGAATGCTTCCATTTAAGATGCAGTAGATTTTCCACAGCCTTATGCTCAGTGTCTGCCAAACAGACTGCCTCTCCACTGGTTGCATTTTGGTTTATGCTGCCAAATTTAGGTTCCAGTGCTTGGCTGCCTTTGGCTGTGGGTGCTGCTGCTGTGGCTGTGGCTGGCAGACACTTGCCCGGAACGCTGCAGGTCTGCAGTACACTGAGGCAGTCAAGCACTGGCCCCAGGAGCACAGGTCTAGAAGTTTCATGTTGCTCTTTTGTTCTGGGGGTGCATTTTGACTGCTAACTCCAAGCCCTGCAGATTCTCTCAGAGGTATTAATTAATTTCCTGTTACTACTGTAACTGCACAAGAGCATCTTTGCCCCTCCCAGAGCTGCACCCAACCTGCCTGAGCAAAAAGGAGACTTCGTAAAATCCCGGAATGCTTCAGGTTGAAAGGAACCTTACAGATTATCTTGTTCCAACCCCTGCCATGGGCAGGGACACCCTCCACTATCCCAGGTTGCTCCAAGCCCTGTCCAAACTGGCTTTGAACCCTTCCAGGGATGGGGCAGCCACAGCTTCTCTGGGCAACCTGTGCCAGGACGTCACCACCCTCACAGAGCAGAATTTCCTTCTACTGTCCAATCTAAACCTACACTCTTTCTGTTTAAAGCCATTCCCCCTTGTCCTACCACTACCTGCCTGGGTACAAAGCTGCTCTCCATCGTTTTGGTAAGCTCCCTTTAGGCGCTGGGAGGCTCCAAGTCTCCCTGGCACTTCCTCTTCTCCTCTATTCCAGGTGAGCACCCCCAGCTCTCTGGGTCTGTGTCCAGAGCAGAGGGGCTCCAGCCCTCGGAGCATCTCCAGGGCCTCCTAGCAGCCTGCCCCACGTCCTGCTCGTCCTGGGCGCCGTACTTTCATTCACCTCCACGGCCAGAGGTCCTTTCTCCGGGCTCCAGCAAAATGCTTCCATAGCAGCTACACTGATGTTGCTTTAACTAGACATCAATCCTGAGCCACCAGAAGAGAGTGAAGCACAGCAGCACTTATGCTCAATGGAAAAGGTGCAGAGGTCCTTTCTCCGGGCTCCAGTTTAGCTTTGCGCCGGAGGGTGGTGCTCGATGCAAGCGCTGCCTCCCAGCTGCCGCTCCCGCTCCCTCGGGCCGGGGCGGCTCCGGGGACGCGCCCGTTCCAGCCCGGACACCTGCCCGGGGGAGCCGCTCGGGCAGCATCCTCCTAAACTCACCCCGAGCCGACATCTCTGCGTTGGGCCTGCAAAGCCTTTCTGAAGTTCTTATTCAACTTTCTACAGGTTACTTGTCCCGATCTTCTGCCTCATACGAATCAAATTTAAGGATATATTAGGTATTAAATACGTTTAGGATTATTGTTGCAGGTTTGTAAACTCGTACGTAGTTAAAAAAATAAATGACGCAGAATCACAGAATGGTTTGGGTTGGAAGGGAGCTTAAAGCTCACCTCACTCCAGCCCTCCTGTCATGGGCAGGGACGCCTGTCACTAGACCAGGTTGATCAGAGCCCCATCCTGCTTCTGCAGGATCAAATTCTTGGGCAAACCAGAATAAATTCAAATGCAGAAACAATTTTCCAGATTTCTGCAGAGAGAAAGATGGGCAGAGGGACTGACAATTGGGACCAGCAGCCCTTTATTTCCCTTACCAGTGGTATTTCAGTGTCTGCAGGGACTTCCCTGTCATGTTCCAGCACAGGCAAAACCTTCCTTATGGTCATGCATCCTCATTATACCCACCAGTGTAATTAAGTAGATTAGTAATGTTTATCCTATTTGAAATCCAATTTTCACAATGGAAAGATTGATGCCCTGAGCAAGCAGCAAAATGCTTCCATAGCAGCTAGACTGATGTTGCTTTAACTAGACATCAATCCTGAGCCACCAGAAGAGAGTGAAGCACAGCAGCACTTATGCTCAATGGAAAAGGTGCAGAATTTAATTCTGAAATTCCCAGAGATACACCAAAAATGTGCACCACAAATTCCCAACTGTTTCAAAAGGTTGAGGATATCTAAGCCCACAGGCATCTTGTGTGTCTCACCTCCTTTCCCTACTTCATTGCCTCTCCACATATAAATCTGTGCTTCTAATGTACGAGTTGTGATTTTTAAATGCTTATTTTGGCAATATGTGGTGGTGGGATGCTCCAGCTCTGCCTGGAGGCCAGAGAGGGACTCTCTCCTTGGAGATAAGTATAAACGTGAGAGATTTGGCCAAGAACTTCCTGGTAAAAATCTCTATTCTCTGAAGCAGAACACTTAAAGGAAAAAGCCAGGAAGCCAATTTGGACATCTGTATGGTTTTTGACTGAGATAATTGTAACCACGGGATAGTGACCTGAGCAAACAGCAAAGCAAAGCACCTATGATCTGATTAGTTTTCTGCCATGGACATTTTATCTGTATGTTCAACACAGAATGAAAGACCATTCTTCAAAGCCCTCAGTGTCTTTGGGGAAATCTTCCGTCATTTGTCCCCATGGTGATGTCAGTCAAGCCCTACCCCAGCTCCCGGGCAGAGAAATCCATACCTGGCCCCAGGCAGCCTCCTGCATAGGCCAGGGTGAGTGGCTGCCTGCAGGATGCTTGCAGCAGACATTGTACTGCTGAGCAGTGTTCTCTTGCTGCTGGAAGGCACTTTGAAAGCCTCCCTATCTCTTTCCTTCCTCAGGGGTAGATAGGAGAGCTTCCTTCTTCTTCTTCTAGTGGCATACCTAGGCAGATTTGTGAGTCTTGTAGTCTTGGAGAGACAAAACTTTTTTGCTATTAAAGTGCAAATAAATTTAAACATTTATTTTGGTCATTATGGATAATAAAGTGAGGTGATAAAGTATGAATACTGCTTTTTTATATGTCTTTTTAGGATGTAGAAGTCTGAGTTTGATTATAGCAAAGAGTTTTTGGTGTCTCTTAGGCATGGCAATGTAACCTGACCCAATGGGATGTGGACTGACTTTTTGGACTTCCAAAAAGGTTTTTATGTCCCATAGGTACAGAGTGAAGGTTATGCTCTTCCAGCTCATCATGGGATGTTAATGACTCCATTTAGCATTTAGTAAATTTAAATAGCTTTCAAAATTTCCATCAACCCTTTGGCCAAGTAATATATTTTATATTTAACATAGGCAGCAGTTGCAACATTTAAATGCAGGATCCAAAAATGCTGTGGGTATATTAAGCTCCCCTGTCCTTCTTTTAATCTGTAAACTGTCAATGATGGACAAGAGAGAGGGAAAAGACTGGGTTTTGTGGGCCAGCAGTCACAGACTATTTGGTATTCCTGGAGAATTGGCAGGTCCTCCCCTAAAGAGCCTTGCTCTCCCTTGAAGGTCATTATTTGGCTCTTTATCAACATCAGCTTAACCTTTTCTCTTCTAGTTTGCCTTTGGAAGCAGTTATTACTAAATATTCAGGTTGCTGCATTTACCAGCTTGTTGCACAATATTGGCCTCAAGACAGCAGGTTATTTCCAGCAATTTTCCACTTTAACTTTGCTCCCTTCATGTCCTCCATCGTGAACCGCAGCTTTGGTCACCTGTTTTTCCTATCCTAAGAAAAAGTTGGGTGAGAAATAAATTACAGGCTCAAATTTCAGTGCCTTGAGAAGTCATTTGGTTCTGACTTGTCTCCAAAAACATGAGCCCATCTCCTTTGTGTGTGAGGGCAGGTTAGAGTTTGGTGTGGCCCCGGGAAGATCCCATTCTGATGGGCGCCATGACAATAAACATGTTAATTAAATTAATTAATTTAAAGGGGCAAAGGTTCAGTGGGCGGGTGGTGCTTTTGTATTTCCAAACCAGTTAACTCAGCTCAAATTCAAAGCTGACCAAGACAGATCTGCTTTGACTGGCAAACCCCAGCGCTCTGTGGCCGCAGCCATGCTCTTTGTACGAGCCCGGCCGCTGCCAAGCCTCTGTGGCTGGGATGAGGCATGGCCTTAGGTTAGCAGAAATGCAATAAGATATCAAATTAGTCGGGGCTCTGTGTCCTTTTTGAAATCACTGGGAGACTTGTGATGCGCCAGGGCGCAGAGTGCTATTCTTCCTATCTCTTAGCACCATTGTGCGGGGGTGAACAAAGCCAAGAGGTGTAATTTAAAGGTGCTGTGACCTCCCATGAGCAGCTCTCCCCATTGTGAGGCCGGTTTTGTTTTCTGTATGTGTTTTTTTTCTCCACTGAGATCTCCTGATCATAAATATGCATGAATAAAAGAGCCAGGGGAGAGGAGGGGAGGGGGAAGGGGGCTCATAACCAGCTTGGATAAAGTCCTTTTCTAAATTTTCCACTCTCAGCTTCCTGATGTCGAATGAAATAAGGGACCACACCGCCGGATTAGCTCAGCCGGAGTTCCTATTTCCAATTGTAAAAGCAGAACCCTGGCATCATAACAATCATTATAATTATCACTTGCAGAGGGGTCTTATCATATAACAGCTTCTTTTTATTCGGGATGGAGTGGGAGCAAAGGGGGCTGGGGGAGATAATTCCAACCACAGGGGTTTGCGTCTTCATTCATCACTTTCCAAACAAGCCAGTGGAAAATTGAGGTCCCTGAGCAATTTACAGATTACAGCTCTCTCCTGGTACAGGGACATGTGTGCACACACGCCCGCTCCACACATCTGACACAGACCAGGTACGCTGTGGGTGACCATCAGAAAGGAGGATAAAAAACTCCCCCCGCCCCGCTTTTCTGCTCCAAACTCAGGCAGAAACGGACGTAACCTTCCCTTTTAAGCCTAGCAACTCCAGTCTGGCCGCACAGCTCCTCCTGGATTAATCTTTCTTTTTTTTGGCTCAGTGAATTGTGGTCAAGGCCATTGTAACGTGAGTGCTGCCGGGGCGCGGATTGGCTGGAGGAGGCTCAGAGAGGCCCCTTTTCACAGGGGACTAATTGCTTTAGACCACCAGTATTTGGGAGCTACAGATGTCTTCCTTAATTTGCCTAGAGAGCACAATCGGCCCCATCTGTTGCATTTTTTTCCCCCCTCTGTCTCTCAAGTCGCCTTCTTCCCCCTGTCTGCAAAGGCCTAAATTGAAAACTCATCAAAAAGTAATACAAGAGCAGTTTGGCTGGGAAGCTGCTGCCGTGGGGCTTTGCCTTTAATAAAGGCCCCCCTGCTACTTTTACACATGGGTTGGGGAGCAGAGAAAGGAGGAGGAGGAAAGCAGAAACAACCTAGAAGGAGGAAAAAAAGAAAGCTAAAAACTAACAGCCAGATGGGATATTCGGAGGCTGGATAATTTGATGTGTCATGGCTGGAGGAGAACAAGGGGCAGCCCCTTGTTTTCTGTGTGTACACACAACAAAATAGATGACTTCTAGAGATGGGAAGGGAGAGGAGCCGGGGGCTGGCCGGGGGATCTGCACATCCCCGTGTCGCTGGCGTGGGGCAGCGGTCAGTGCCCTGTAGTCCGAGGCTTTCCCAGTGCACACCTCCAGGAACAGAGGGAGATGGAGAAGGGTCAGAAGTAGGGAAAGAGAAAGAGGAATGATGAGCTTTTGTCCTTCTGCAGAAGCCTTTGCCTTTCTGCAGAGACAGAAAATGATCTTGGCCTGGGGTTGTCTTGGAGCATTTGTAGGCTGTGGACTGGGGATGCTGCTCTGCACCTACCCATACCCAGGAAATCAGAAGAGGGTGTTGCTTTCTTCTTGCTTGGTCAGTGCTTCATCTCAAACTCAGCTCTGGGCAGAAAGAGAGGACAAGCCTAAAAATCACTTAAAATATTAATTGGAAAGGTTGTGGGGGAAAATATAGCTCGACTTTCTTCAAAATTCCCATCTTGGCCAGCTCAGGATGCACAGCTTATGAGAGCATCATAAACCCCCACACTGCTTAATGCAAGTAGAAATGGTGTTTCCTTCTGGCAAATTTGGAGCTGGAGCTCTGTGGGACATGGTGAAGTCACCAGCCAGCCCTGACCTGGTGTGTGCTTCTCTGCCCCTGCAAAAAGCAGTGGTTTTGCTCACAGCCTAGCTGGGAGAGAGTAAATGTTACCCCAGCAGTGGCATGAGTCAGGTGGGAATTTAAATCTCCTAGTCCCAGCCTGATGGCAGCCGCAGGGACACCTGAAAACAACTGCCTGGGCTTGAAGGAGCAGCCCACTTCAGCTGACCTGTGATTTATTTCACAGAATCACTGAAACACCGAATGGTTTGGGCTGGAAGGGACATTAAAGATCATCTAGTCCCAACACCCCACCTTTGGGCAAACCCCAGACCATTTAGCACTGAAGATTTTTCTCTACTTTCCTCTCTTGCCTTAAAATAACTTTTTGGTGGAATAAGTCTAAGAGAATGCGGCAGGCTGGTTGTTTACTCACCTGTAAGTTAAAAGAGAAGTCCTCCAGTGATGGAGAAAGCCCCACACCTCCTCCCTCCACCCAGCCAGTGGCTGTGTCAGCTGTCCCAGCACCTGCTTTGCCAGGGATGGCTGCTGCAGGGGCAGCAAATGTTTTGGTCACGCTTTGCAGAGGAGGGCAGGGAGCTGCCCGTGGGGGCAGCCCAGTGTGTGGCAGCTGTGCAGGTGAGAGGTGCTTCCTCACTGGGCTCTGTCCTGAAACCTGAGCCCGGGTGCCAGTGCTGTGGCCATCAGCACTTGATCAATCATTCCCATTTCCTGTCTGCTCATCAGGCATCTCCCCCTGAACCCTTGGAAAGGTTTTGTTTGGACGTCCAGTTAGGGAAGGAAAAAAAAATGTCCATTTATCTTGAAGGGCCCTGGGCAAACAATGCAAATGAAATCACTGCAGAAGTTTGGTGCTACTGCGGGGAGTCCTGTGAGGAGCAGCCTGTGGGCTTGGCACCAGCAGGATGGAACCAGCTGCTCCCATTCTGCTGCAAGATAGCTTGCAGCCAGTGCCACCACCTATTCCGAATTTGCTTGCACCATCGGCAGCTTCTTTGTAGAGGAGGTTTCCTAAAAAAGAGGGAAAACAGTGCTAAACTTGCACCTGTGAGGTGGAGGCATGGGAAAAGGTGCTTTCACTGCTGGAGAGTGGGATCTGCAAAGCACCCCGCAACCCCTGGGCTGGGCAGAGATGGGGAATGGGAGAGCTGCAAGGTCACTCAGAGCTGCTTTCCATGTTCCATGCACTGCCACTCTGCTTGGGAGTGAAGAAATTCTCCTCCCTGGGGTTATCTGTCTCAGTGGGGCTGAATGAGGTCCCAGGTACTCTTCAGTGCTGAGGAGTTCTTGAAGAAATACCACCACAAGCAGCCTTTATTGCTGCCCTTGTTTGGGGTTTTTTTTGGGGTTTTTTTTTGTTTTTTTTTTTTCCTTATTGCTTTATTTATTCCTTTTTGCTTTTCCTCTGATACCCCTGTTTAAAACCCACGAAATTATTGCTTCTCCTAAGGAAAAAAAAAAAAAAGTCAGTTTATCAAACTAGGAAGGTCTTGAAGCATTGGTGAAGAACAAAGGCTGAAGTACTGGAGCTTCAGAGCCCAGGTTATGTCCCAAGAATGGAACCTCAGATGAAAAACCCACAAGCAGGTCTCTGTGCTGGAGCTGATCACTTCACAGGGCAGCCCTCTCCTTGGGGAGAAGGTGTGAATGGCTTCCTTGAATAAGTCACTGGATAGCCCTGGCCAGCCTCAGGTCAGCTGCTGCTTCCCGTAGGTTTCTGTCTCACTACTCAAAAACTGGATACTCTGTTGTGACATTTGTTTTTCCATTGATGCATGTCAGAGAACGAAACAGCTGCGTGCAGGCCAGCTGTGCTGGTGGGGAGCAGTGATGCTGCAGGCTGTGGGCTGAGAGGAGAGAGAGCCAGGCTGATGGGCACCCCTCTTGTCTGTCTGCGTGTCCTGTAAGGCTTAACATAAGGATCAGCAGTTGAAAACTCTCAGAAGGAATATGGCAATGATAAAAGGGAGCTCTGGTTCTTGTTGTCGAGGCAGCCCAGAAACTGTTGAAGAGGCACTGGAAGAGCCATTGAGCTTTTGTCTAATAACTCCTGTGATAGTAATTAGCTCAGCCAAAGCAGATTTTAAAGGAGCTTTAAAGTTCTTGTTCAGTGGCTTGAAAGAAAAAAGGCAACCAGAGTCTCTTCTCATCTGAACATCAATGTGAAACCCACAAAATCCCATTATTCCTCTTTTATATCAGCAGTTTGATCAGTTCAGCCTTTTTCCTCCCCAAGGCAACAACTTTCCCCCTTTGTGTGTATTTTCCCCTCAAAATCTGAGCACCTCACCATGTACACACACCATGCCCAGAGCCTGATCCCCTTCTCCCCTGAACCTTTGCAAGTGGCACTGACCTGTTGTCCCCATCGTGCCAGAAAATGAACAGCTGGGGGTAGAGGAGGGAAATCTGCCTGGAAGAGCACCCGCATTCACCAGGATGTTTTTCTTAAAAGAAGAAAGAATTTGATACATTTAAAAGTGAAATGCTCTCAGACTTGGCTTTAGCATCTGATGTTTAGAGACAAAACCAGATGGTCTAAAACTCACATCTTCATCCAGAGCTAAGTGTTTGCAGTGGAAGGTAAAATTCAGCTAAAAATCAATGATTTGGGTGATTTTTTAAGGGAGCCAGCTATGGAGGAGTGGAAGAAGAAATGCTGACACCAGCCCAGATCTGTTGAGCAGAGACCTGTCAGTGCTTTGCATCTGCTGGACACTTTCTACACATCCCCCTTCCCAGGCTGACCGGGATTTAGAGCACCTCACGGGCATCTCTAACCTGTTCTCACCAGGACAAGGAGGGAGCTCTGGCCACATGGCTCCTCCATCCTCGCAGCTGATGCTCTGGAGAAGGCACCTCACTGGGACCTGTATCTGCCGGGAGCGTGCCAGGTTGGATGCACTGTAAGACAGGGACTTAGAGACAACCTGCTGCTCTTTGAACTCTCAGGGGACACTAAGGCACCTTCCTCAGGAAAAATCTGTAAATATGGAAAGATTCACAACCACCAAAAGCTCTACCAGTACAACCTGGGGTGTGGGGTATTTCAGCAAGATTTGACGCCAGAGGAAGGGTGGGGATGGAGGCTGAACTCCAGCTGGGGTATGGAAACACATCCCCATGGCAGCTGTTTGCCCTTGCGACTGAGTAAGAGCTGAATATATCCCTCCCATGCAGGCTTTACACCAGACCCTCATTCCAGTTTGACACAGCTTTGGACAGAAATATGGAGGCTAAAGAGGTCATGAGAAGGGGTGACAGTCTTACATCATGTGCCGTGGTGACCAAAAAGTTTTGCTGGGCTCAGAACTGGTGCTCTGTGCACCCCAGTGTCTGTGTTCAAGCTGCACCCTGGCAGCCAAGGAGCCTCCCTAGGTTTAGTACCAACGCAAAGCACGGCAGTCGGGAGCTGAGCAATACCCCCCCAGCATGGAATACAAACCCTCCCCAGGCTGGAGCAGCTCAGGTTGCAACGCCTCAAGAAACAGCGAGTTCAAATACAAACAAACCCCATTTTCTTTGCAAAATTTTCTCTTTTGAGTGGACTAGAAATGGCATTGAACTGAAGGCAAGTTTTGCTTGCAAAATATCCTAATAAACCGCTTTGGAGACTCATAAACTGCGTTGTGTTTTTT